>JAVXUP010004134.1:0-40642 GCA_033070095.1 Escallonia herrerae | reverse complement strand
AAAAAAGGACGAAAAAGACCAAAAAGGACCAAAATGGCACGAGAAATTCACCAAAATATTGCGAGAAAATGAAAAATCTCGCGAGAAAATGGGCATAATGCCCAACCGCGTGTGGGAGTTGCGGTTGGCATTAATGCCCAACCGCAACCCCTACATGCGGTTGGGAATTATTTGCCAAGTGCATTTTTTTTAAAAAAAGGACACATATATATTATAATAATAATAAAAAAGACATTTAAAGGACATATATATATTATAATAATAATAAAAAGGACATGAAGGACAATGGAGAAAACCCCAACCGCCACACTTAGTGGCGGTTGGTATCATTGCAAAATTTTTTTCTGTCGCTAAAAGTGAAAACTTAATTAGACAGTTTTTCACGAATTTATAAAAAATAGCTAGAGCTAGATCTTGCCAAATTGCAAAAAGAGACCGTAGTTATTTTTAAAAGATCTATATTAGGGAAAAATTTCAGATTTTTCCAAAAACTGGAAAGGGGTTAACTGAAATGGGGAACCTTGTAACTTTGCAGTATAATTTAAAATATCAAGCTAGCGCGATTTCGTGCGAAACTTTTATGAGAACCCTATGATGTTAGGAAGTTCTATTTTCCAGGACTTCGGGCCATTCCGAAGTCGTTAGCTAATTGTTTGGCCGAACGGGCTAATTTTTTTAGGTCTATTTCCCAAAAAATTGCACCGTTCGGCCAAAAAATTAGCTAACAATTTCAGAATGGCCCAAAATCCTGGAAAATGAAACTTCCCAATGTCCTAGGGTTCTCATAAAAGTTTCGCACGAAATCGCGCTAGCTTGATATTTTAAATTATACTGCAAAGTTACAAGGTTCCCCGTTTCAGTTAACCCCTTTCCAGTTTTTGGAAAAATCTGAAATTTTTCTCTGATATAGATCTTTTAAAAATAACTATAGTCTCTTTTTTGTAATTTGGCAAAATCTAGCTCTAGCTATTTTTTATAAATTCGTTAAAAACTGTCTAATTAAGTTTTCACATTTAGCGACAGAAAAAAAAATAAATTTGCAATGATACCAACCGCCACTAAGTGTGGCGGTTGGGTTTTCTCCATTTTCCTTCATGTCCTTTTTATTATTATTATATAATATCCTTTCATGTCCTTTTTATTATTATTATAGAATTTTTCATGAATTTATAAAAAATAGCTAGAGCTAGATTTTGCCAAAGTGCGAAACAGAGACCCTAGTTATTTTCAAAAGATCTGTATCAGGTAAAAATTTCAGATTTTTTCAAAGACTGGAAAGGGGTTAACTGATACGCGCAACCTTGTAACTTTGCAGTGTAATTTAAAATATCAGGCCAGCGCGATTTCGCGCGAAACTTTTATGAGAACCCTAGGATGTTGGGAAGTTCCATTCCCAAGGAATTCGGGCCATTCCGAAGCCGTTAGCTAATTTTTTGGCCGAACGGGCTTTTAAGCGCTCGATCCGGACACCGGTTCGGGATTTTTAGGCGAAAAATCCGTAAAATACTTTTTAGATCAAGAATGAACTCAGGAAGCTTTAAAATAGCTTTTTAAAGCACTTTTGATATTTTCTCATGCCAGGGGGCATTTTGGTAATTTGCCACCCCGCGAGGGGTGTTTTGGTAATTTTACGGTGTCAAGTTTTTCAGTCCAGAAATGTAAGTAAAACATCTGAAAGGTTGTTTTGAAGCTGGTTTGATGGGCGTTAGGGTGACAATGAACCCCCGGGGGCATTTCGGTAATTTACCGCTCATCGGGGGCTATTTTGCTAACTGAACCAGCTTGAAAAATTTCCCGAATGATTTTTAGTTATAGGATAGGGGTGTAAGACACCCGGAAAGTTATTTTGTTCCAGTTGTTCTGAGATGTTTGTTGGGGCGATGGCTGTCAGGGGGTGTTTTGCATACGTAGCGGGGCAAAGGGGTTAACTGATACGGGGATCCTTGTAACTTTGCAGTGTAATTTAAAATATCAAGCCAGCGCGATTTCGCGCGAAACTTTTATGAGAACCCTAGGGTGTTGGGAAGTTCCATTCCCAAGGAATTCGGGCCATTCCGAAGCCGTTAGCTAATTTTTTGGCCGAACGGGCTTTTAAGCGCTCGATTCGGACACCGGTTCGGGATTTTTGGGCGAAAAGTCCGTAGAATACTTTTTAGATCAAGAATGAATTCGGGAAGCTTAAAATAACATTTCAATGCACTTTTGAGATCGTTCTGATGCCAGGGGCATTTTGGTAATTTGCCACCCCGCGAGGGGTGTTTTGCTAATTTTACGGTGTCAAGTTTTTCAGTCCAGAAATGTAAGTAAAACATCTGAAAGGTTATTTTGAAGCTGGTTTGATGGGCGTTAGGGTGACAATGAACCCCCGGGGGCATTTCGGTAATTTGCCCGCAATGACGGGGGCTATTTTGCTAACTGAACCAGCTTGAAAAATTTCCCGAATGATTTTTAGTTATAGGATAGGGGTGTAAGACACCCGGAAAGTTATTTTGTTCCAGTTGTTCTGAGATGTTTGTTGGGGCGATGGCTGCCAGGGGGTGTTTTGCATACGTAGCGGGGTAATTTTTGTTAACGCATCCCCTTTAAAATCTTCGGATGAAATATTTGGTATATAATTGATGTGATACATTTAAAAAGTAGTAAGCAAAGCGGTTTTGAGACTGCCGGTGGTGTAGCCGCCATATGGGGCGTTGGGGTGATAATGAACCCCCGGGGGAATTTCGGTAATTTGCCGCTCATCGGGGGCTATTTTGCTAATTTTACATTACACAAATTTGTGCTTAAAATAACTTTTAGTTCATGAAAGGGTGTGAGACACCTGAAAAGTTATTTTAAAGAGTGAATTCAGGAAGCTTAAAATCCCGTTTCAAAGCTTAAAATCCCGTTTCCGAAAAAAGTTATAATTTTTTTTGTCACGTTTTTTTCGCTCATTGCACCTCAGGCACGCTAGTTAGCCCATTTGTAAGAATTTCGGCGAAAAACGAGACACATTATTTTTTGGGTTTTCCTAGGAAGGGCCTATTCGGGCACACTTAAGGCCCCAATTGATAGCTTCCGAAAAAAGTTGTAATTTTTTTTGTCACTTTTATTTCGCTCATTGCACCTCAGGCACGCTAGTTAGCCCATTTGTAAGAATTTCGGCGAAAAACGGGACACATTATTTTTTGGGTTTTCCTAGGAAGGGCCTATTCGGCCACACTTTAAGGCCCAATTGATAGCTTCCGAAAAAAGTTACAATTTTTTTTGTCACTTTTTTTTTTCTCATTGCACCTCATGCACGCTAGTTAGCCCATTTCTATGAATTTCGGCGAAAAGCGAGACGCGTAATTTTTTCGAATGCGTCATATGAAAGGTATATTCGCGCACATTTTAGCGCCAAATTCATAGCATGCGAAAAATTATGTACATTTCTTTTTGGTACAGTTTTTTGTAACATCACAGCAGCTAGCCACGCACGTCAGGATAATGGTAATGAAGGCGTCTAGCTTCATTCTTTTTCAGCTCCCAGGCTATCCTATACCTAAACGTCAAGGCATCCTTCCTAGTCCACGAGGAGTGTTTGAGCACTTCCGAGCGAGCAATGTAGTCCATGTACTTGAGGACGTAAATCCCGCAATCGTGACCGTTATATTGCTTTGGTCGGTCCTTTATCATCACGACCGTCCAAGGGTCCCCCTGTGGCCGTTCGCACGCTAGCGAGAGGACAGTAGTCTGCATCCAACAATAAAAACGAGAATCAAGCCTATGAAACAAGAACAATATACTATGAGCCAAGGTCAAAAAATAAAAACTAACCACTAAAGTGATGTACTCGTTGTACATCTGTGCCAGCAGCTGTCCAGGCTCGTCCTCCCTTAGGCTATCGTATATGTGAACTGTTCTGAACGCTAGATGGAGAACTAATAGGAACCAGTGGTTTGCATGATGACAAGGTATCATGATAAGGTTCGCATCAGCAGCGGGACATTGATAGTCTGCGTTCATCATGCCTAACACGTTTCGACCTGGTTTCCACTTACTCCTGCCGCCCCCTCGCCTCCATTCTGTGAATTCTCTCACCGTTAATTCCACAAAATGAGTGGGATACATGTTAAGCTTAAAATATATCCGACGTCCTCTAACGTAACAGTCATTTCACCAAACCGGAAGTGAAATGAGTTCGTCTCGCTCCTCCATCGTTCAACTAGAGCGGATATAAGGCAATCGTCGTGTCGAGACCATTTCCCGCAATCGGTGAACATGGTTAAATTTTGACGGTGTAATAGCTGTATTTGTTCCTCGTTTAGTACCCACTCTTCAAGGTGCCTTGTGCTTTGAATTGTTTCCAAAACACCCCTATCGACACCGTCAAATACGTGCCTCGCGACGTGGTCATCGTCATCGTATAGGATTGATGTATCATGAGGTCCACGGCTGAAATTCATACCTCTAAGAACAAAATATAATTATAAACCAACTTAGCGTCCATAATATTTACATTCCAAAACTATAACTGGATCTTTAACCTAGCTTACCAACACATTAGCAATAGTCATTATTTCAATGTATTAAAACAAATCCTCACTTCCCACCACTCCGAACGCTTAATTACGCTAGTTCCCACTGAATTTAGCGCCAACGTGGTTATATAGCAATATACCCCCCGATGGCCCCTACACCCCCAACACCTCAAAACCGCTTTAAAGTCAAGTTTTTAAATGGGTCACGTCAATTATATACCAAATATATCAGGAAAAATTTTAAAGGGGGAAAGTTACCAAAACACCCGCTACTTATGCAAAATACCCCCTGGCAGTCATCGCCGGTGCGTCACAAGGTTCAGAACATCCGGAACAAAATAAGTTTTCGGGTGTCTCACACCCTTTCCTGAACTAAAAGTTATTTTAAGGTATGAATTTTAAGCTGGATCCTTCCTAGCAAAATAGCCCCCGATGAGCGGTAAATTACCGAAATGCCCCTGGGGGTTCACTATCACCCCAACGCCCCCGAACCAGCTTCAAAACAACATTTCAGGTGGTTTACTTACATTTCTGGACTAAAAAGTCGTTTGAAAAACTTGGCGCGGGAAAATTACCAAAACACCCCTCGCGGGGTGGCAAATTACCAAAATGCCCCTGGCATCAGGAAAAATATCAAATAGCCTTAAAATGCTATTTTACGCCTCCTGAGTTAATTCTTGATCTAAAAAGTATTTTACGGATCTTTCGCGCAAAAATCGCGAACCGGTGTCCGGATCGAGCGCTTAAAGGCCCGTTCGGCCAAAAAAATAGCTAACGGCTTCGGAATGGCGCGAATTCCTGGGGAATGGAACTTCCCAACATCCTAGGGTTCTCATAAAAGTTTTGCACGAAATCGCGCTAGCTTGGTATTTTAAATTAGACTGCGAAGTTACACGGTTCCCCATATCAGCTAGCCCCTTTACAGTCTTTGGAAAAATCTGAAATTTTTACCTGATATAGATCTTTTGAAAATACCTAGGGTCTCTGTTTTGCACTTTGGCAAAATCACGCTCTAGCTATTTTTTATAAATTCGTGAAAAAACTGTCTAATTAAGTTTTCACCTTTAGCGACAATTACGTTTCGTATTCACATTAAACACACATAGTCATAGTGTTACACCCTAGGAATACACATAGTGTTGAAAATTATTTCCTCCAGTTGTGTTACAACGTTCAGTTACCAAAATACCCTCGCTGAGCGACAAATTATCGAAATGCCCCCGGGGATTCATTATCACCCCTACGCGCGCCAAATCAGCTTCAAAACAACATTTCAGTTTTGTAATTACATTTCTGGACTAAAAAGTCCGTCGAAAAACTTAGCACTGTAAAATTACCGAAATACCCCTCTCGGGGCGACGAATTACCGAAATGCCCCCTGGCATCGAAAAATATCAAAAGTGCTTCGAAATGCTATTTTAGGCTCCCTGAATTCATTCTTGACCTAAAAAGTATTTTACGGAGGTTTCACCCAAAAATCCCGAACCGGTTCCGGATCAAGCGCTTAAAGGGCCGTTCGGCCAAAAAAATAGGTAACGGCTTCGGAATGGCCCGAATTCCTGGGGAATGGAACTTCCCAACATCCTAGGGTTCTCATAAAATTTTCGCGCGAAATCGCGCTAGCTTGATATTTTAAAATACACTGCAGAATTACAAGGTTCCCCGTATCAGTTAACCCCTTTCCAGTCTTTGGAAAAATCTGAAATTTTTACCTGAGACAGATCCTTTAAGAATAACTAGGGTCTCTTTTTTATGATTTTGCCAAAATCTAGCTCTAGCTATTTTTTATAAATTCGTGAAAAACTGTCTATATTTGGCATCC
Source organism: Escallonia herrerae (assembly GCA_033070095.1). Taxonomy (NCBI): domain Eukaryota; kingdom Viridiplantae; phylum Streptophyta; class Magnoliopsida; order Escalloniales; family Escalloniaceae; genus Escallonia; species Escallonia herrerae. The sequence continues at coordinate 34,321 of JAVXUP010004134.1, read as the reverse complement.
TAAAAAATCGCTATTTTGGAATCTATAAATGTAATACGCTGATTTGTATAAACCTAACATTGAATTATAAGGAAATTCAAAATACTTACTTGTTGTGACTTGATGTATTTAAAGAAAAATCTACCGATCTTCTAGCGGTTATCCACCGATCTTCTAGCGTAAAATTTTTTGGTTTGTATTGTTGTGGAGATTATGTAGGTGAGATATGAAGTACGAAGGAAGTTGGTAAAGATGATAGAGTGCAGAAGAAGGGTTCGGGGGAGGGGATTATAAAGAGAGAAAAGTGAGGAAGAGAGAAGAAAAAAGACAGAAAAAAGTTAGGAAGAGTGAAGAAAAAAGTACAAAAAAAAACCCGTATTAGCGGTACAAATCTGGGCAAAATTAAAAATTTGGCATAAGACAACATTGGGGCATACCGGGGGGGCGATACGTGGCATGGGCCATTTTCCCCAATTGCGGGTTTTTTGCTTGGGCCACATAGGCAATGGGAGGGGCCGCCACATTTTACCCCAACCGCGGGTTGTATAAGAATTAAAATTGGATTGGTGGGGGACGATAAGTAGGCATGGGGCCATTGCCCCAGTAGTTATTACATACCGCGGTTAATCATTGGCATGGGTGGGGGACCAACGTGGAGGTCCATGCCCCAAGGGTTTTATACGCGTTTTAGCCACGTGATAAGGGTATTAATTACGTAGGGCCCATGGTATTGGGCCATTTTACATTCATGGGGGACGCCACGTAAGTAGTGGGATATAATGTAACCGCTGCATTCATGCATGCGGTTGGTATGATTTTTCTTATTATGCATTTTCTCGCATTCTTATTTTCTTATTATTTACGATGCATTTTTTGCCATTATATGCAAACAGAAAAATTATTTCCCAACCGTGCTTTACCTGCGGTTCGGTAGTAGTATATATATATATATATATATATATATATATATATATATATATATATATATATATATATATATATAGTGAAGCGAAGGTTCTTTTGTGCGACACATCATCACAAAGATATGGCTTCTTTACTTGACACGTCATCACATTATGTTTTCAATGTGAAATAAAATTATAATTATTATAAGTGTACTTAAAGGTTTGAAGTAATGATGAGGTTTTTATTTCTTGATAAGTTAATTTTCATATTACTAAGTCTTATATAATTGAAAAACTAATTCTAAACGTTCTAAAACTCTAACTGATTGATGAACTAACTTATTAGAACTTAATTTTGACTATTATATACTTAAAATCACTCTCTAATATTAATATAAAAATTTATATATTTTAAAAACGAAAATAACGACTTAGAAGAGAAAAACAATTAATGCTATAATTGAGAATATAATCTTGGATGATGTTCTTATTTCCTAATAAATTAAATTTCATATTACTAAGTCTAATATAATTGAAAAATAAATTTTAAACGTTCTAAAACTCTAATTGTTTAATGAACTAACTTATTAGGACTTAAATTGACTATTACATTCTTAAAATCACTCTTCAATATGAATATAAAAATTCATTTATCATTAAAACTAAAATAACATATTAGATTTAGAAAAAAAAAAAAGGATGCTACAATTGAGAATATTATCTTGACTTGTGTTCTTATTTCCTGATAAATTAATTTTCATACTACTTGGCCTTATATAATTGAAAATCAAATTCTATACGTTCTAAAACTTTAACAAATTGATGAACCAACTTATTCAGACATAATTTTAATCATTCCTTAAAACCACTATCTAATATGAATATAAAATTTATATATCTTAAAAATAAAAATAACTAACTAAATTTAGAAGAGAAAAAAAAGAGATGCTACGACTGATAATATTATCTCGGATGAGACTCTCATTTTTTGATAAGTTAATTTTCATATTATTAAGTCTTATATAATTGAAAATTTGACTCTAAACTTTTAAAAACTCTAACTAATACATGATTTAACATATTAGGACTTAATTTTGACGATTGTATCCTTAAAACGACTCTCTAATATGAATATAAAATTTATATATCTTAAAAGTAAAAATAACTGACTAAATTTAGAAAAAGAAAAAATAATGCTAAGATTGAGAATATTATCTTGGATGTGATTCTTATTTCTTGATAAGTTAATTTTCATATTACTAGGTGTTATATAATTGAAAAACTAACTCCAAACGTTGTAAAACTCTAGCTGGTTCATGAACAAACTTATTAGGACTTAATTTTAATTATAGTATCTTTAAAATCACCGTCTAATATGAATATAAAAATTCAAATATTTTAAAAACGAAAATAACATGCGAGATTTAGAAGAGAAAAAAATGATGCTACAATTGAGAGTATTATCTTAAATGGGTTCTTATCTCTTGATAAGTTAATTTTCATATGACTAAGCCTTATATAGTTGAAAACTAACTCTAAACGTTCTAAAACTTTAACTGATTCATGAAATAACTTATTAAGACTTACTCTCTAATAATATAAAAATTCTTATATTAAAACGAAAAATAATATATTAGATTTAGAAGAGGAAAAAAATAATGTTACAATTGAGAATATTATCTTGCATATGATTCTTATTTCTTGATAAGTTAATTTACATATTACAAAACCTTACATAATTGAAAAACAAATTCTAAATGTTCTAAAATTTTAACTGATTGATGAACTAACTTATTAGGTTTTAATTATGACTATTGTATCATTATAAACCACTTTGTAATATGAATATAAAAGGGTTAATTACACACGGCACCCCTGAGGTTTGCCCTAAATTACACTCGGCTACGCCTAAGTATTATTATCACTCCCCGCCCCCTTTAGTTTGTCATTGTGTTACATTGGACTCATTTTTGTTAGGGCACCGTTAGAAAAAAAAATTAGGGCAATATTGATTTATTACGATATCCCAAAAATACCCTTTTGACTTCATCCTTTCTCACCAGAAAAAGCAAGCTAGCCCCCCATTGATGACATCCGCCATCACCGCCGGCGGCCATCCACTGCCCACTTACACACATGCACATACGTACAGACAAGTTCGTGGGAGGAAAGAGGATAGAAGCACCAAAGGAAACCTTATTTTCGATGCAATCTCCTCACAAATCAATTCCTTAAAGTACACAACCCAAGCTAAATTCCCGATGAGAGATTCCTCGCAAAAACACCGTTTACAGAGCCGAATCTAGAACCTGCTGATGATGATGGCTCCTCGTTCAGCGTATTGTCGTGGCCGAAATAATCGATCGTCGCCTGGATGATGACGGTTCCTCGTTCGGTGTCTCTTCGCGGCCGGAGGAGTCAATCGCCACCGCAAACCCATCGTTCGCTCAGTGACGGCAGCGTCGCCTCAGAATGGCCTCCACTTTGTAAAATTTGGCATCTGTGATGTAATCTACAAGCAGACAAACAACAACAGCGCATAAATTTACGATGCCCTCAAGATATTTTACTGAGAACGTTGGAATGGGTTTTGCTACTAGTGAAATATGTACTAGGAGACCTGTGGGCGCTGATTTTAGGAACAATAGGTGCATTTTTGGTGCGCTTTATCGTCACATCAAAATGAGAGAAGTGAGGGTCTTTAGCCGTGGGGCGAATGGAGTTGGAGCCAATGAGAGGGAATTTAGAGAGACGAGAGTAGAAGGGGGGAAGTGCAGCTGGTTTTGCCAGTGAAGACGCCATGGGTTCTGTTGAAGGTGCAAGGGTTGGTAGGGAGATTTATCAAATTTGAAGCAGAACCTCGCTGGTAACGACGTGAGCTTTACGAAAAGGAAAACAAATTTCCATTGCATCGGGATTTTTGGTGTGCCGGCGGTAGGAGGAGTGGGTGGGTGGGTTGGGTAAATTTGTTTTTTCATGAAGGGTATTAGTGTCTTTTTATTAATTCCGTTAACCCCGCCAAATGAAAAATAAAAAAATGTAGCGGAGTATAATTTTCAAAGATAAGGGGGTCCGTGTGTATTTTAGGGTAAACCTTAGGGTGCCGTGAGTAATTAACCCAATATAAAAATTCATAAATTTTGAAAACAAAAATAACATACTAGATTTAGAAGGGAAAAAATGATGTCACAGTTGAGAATATTATCTTGGATAGGGTTCTTATGTCTTGATAAATTATTTTTCATAATACTAAGTCTTATATAATTGAAAAATTAATTCTAAATATTCTAAAATACTAATTGATTGATGAACTAACTTATTAGGACTTAGTTTTGACTATTGCATCCTTAAAAACACTCTCTAATATGAATAACAAAATTCATATATCTTGAAAACAAAAATAACATATTAGATTTAGAAGAGAAAAAAAAGATGATGCTAAAATTGAGATTAAAATAATAAAAATAATATAATAATTTTTTATTTTTTAAAAAATTATAAAAATTATGTAATGATTTGTTAATACAGTATAGTATAGTAGCTTTTAGAATCCGTTTGATTAAAATAAAAAAATTGACACACAAACAACAAATGACTGTGCATGTATTAGAAAAAAGGTATAATTAAATCAAACAATTCTTAATTATTATATTTGAGAACATTTAAAATCTTTAAAATGTAAAAATATATCTTCATAATTCTACAAAACAAACAATTAACCAATTCATGTTTGCATAGAGCCTTATGATCAATTAAAAAGGACTTTTTTGCTTATACTTAATTCAGTTTTTCATGAAAAAAAACCTATGAGTGCACTTAGTAGATATAAAAACTATAACTTGGTGAAAAGTCGATGAAGATGTAGAAAATAATTCCAATACTTTAAAATAAGGACATGTCATCTTCATCAATTTAATTTTATCACTACTAGCATCTTACATGAAACACACATACATATTATGAAAATATTAGATATTATTTGGTCATCCTGTCAAATTTATTTTTAATATATTTGAGTAGTGAATTTATTTTAAGTAATTTTACAAAACTTATTGTAATCGAATATACACTGATAGTTTTTTTTTCTAATAGGACTCAATATGAAATGTATTATTTTTATAGTTGATTAAATTTAGATGAATAGCAAGATGAATTAGTGAATATTAGACTAATTATGAGCTTTGAAACTTAATTTTGATTATAATATAGTCGATTATAACTATGAGTGATAATTGATGTGAGCATTACATAACAATTATATGAACTATTTAATCTCCACCCTGTAACCGTTAATTTAACATAAGGATATTTGTTGAAATTTACAAGCTTAATATAGTTAACAAGAATAACCCAATAAAAATTGGTACATAAAAGGTACAGTAAATTCTAATTAAATAAGTATCTATAGAAAAATATTATTAAAAGCATTTATTCGATAGAAGAACTATAATTTTATGACAAATTGTAGACCTATAATACGTGAAAAGCAAAATCAACTTTATCAATGTACTTACCGATCATGTATTATTTTAGACTATTAATACATCAAAAGCACTAAAATAAATAAATAAATAAATGACATATTTTTGCTGGTTGAATGTCCTCACACATGCGTTTCACAAAAATTAAAAAAGATATATATAAAAAATTATTCAAAAAACATGTAACACCTCAAAAACTTTTGAAGCTAAAGAATTATACTCATATGTAATATCTATAATTCAACAGGGGTACATCATAGCCTCACAACTTTTTAATTTCAACCACAATCTTGTTTTTTTTTTATTTAATTCTATATAGCACTAATATGACTATTTTATTACTATAAGTGCTAAGCCAATATTCATTTGAAATAATTGACAACTTAAAGGCAAGTATCTAGCGATTCTACTATATAAGTATTTATTTTTTAGAACCAAATAAGATTTTTTTAATGATGTTATTGTCTTTTTTGTCTCACGATATGTTGTACATATTAATACATTCTTTAAGACCTTTTGATATGCTGTATTTCATAAACCGGTCAGAGCTTGGCTTGGGTTACTGAGCTAGTTATAATTATACCAAGAAAGAAAGTCTTTGCCTCCTCAAGGTTCTAGCTTTTTGTTCAGTCAAGTAATGACGACTATTTATCTATCTAGCGACATGTTTTCTAATTTATCTTCCGACAAGCTCTCTTATTTCAATCGGGCATCCGTCAAAAATTTGTTTAAAAATATAAACAACAGGGCAAGTAATTTTTGGTTATTAAAAATGAAGTAACGGATTACGTTCTAATCATCAACACCATAAGAAAATATGTATTTTGCGACGGATTTTTAGCGACGGAATACCTTCCGTCGCTAAAAAGGTCTTTAAGCGACGGAAGATCATGTCGTTAAAAGTCCGTCGTTTAATACTATTACCGACGGACGCCACAGTCGGTAAAAGTATTTATAGACAGACTTTTAACGGCGGACTTTTAGCGACGGAATTACCATCGCTAAATATTTTGTAGAAAATTAGTATTTTTTTAAATTATTTAAGCGACGGAATAAAACTGTCGCTAAAAATTTCGTCGGTAAAAGTATTTATAATAAGACCTTCACCGACGGATATTTAGCGACGATGTTATTACGTCGCTAAAGATCCTCGATTTAAAACCACATATGATTTCTTTCTCTCTCCCCGTTTCTCTCTCTGAAATTCTTCTCTCATCCACCCATCGCCATTCTCACCTCCGGCGACCCCTCTCTATGGCAACCCACCTCCGACGACACCACGTCCCCTACCTGATGCCTCGCCACCAAGCCTTCCACTGCCGCCGTGCCACAAAGCCCTCCACTGTCACCGAGCCACGAAGCCCACCACTACCGCTGCATCACCAACACCTCTGTCGCCGTACCCACCTTGAGATCTGTATGTTAATTGCCCTAAGTTAATCTTGTTGTTTATTTTCAAAGTTGATTATCAATCATTTGGCCATCACTTCTGCTTGTATAAGCTCTTCTGAATTTCAATATACGTACATAAAACATTCGAATTTGTCTTCTCTGCCATGTATAATCTGAATTTGTTGTTAATTAGTATCTGACCTCCTCTATATCCCAGTGTTAAAAGTGCTACATATACTGTATAGCCCATCCTGATAGTAGCAGACTTAAGAGCGAAATATTGTCGCTAATGCACGTTCTAGCGACAAAAATGTATGAATTTAGCAGAGAGTTTGGAACAATCATCTTAGCTGCACAGCTTTATATGTACATTTGGGCAACCATCCTAGCTAGTAAAACAATTTGTATCAGTTTTGTTGAGTGCCAGTATGCAGTAAAACTATTTATCTCATTATCTTACTTTTGGTTCGAGCCATTCGCATGGTCTTAGATCTAGATAATGCAACTTAGTTGAAGTCACCATAGCTCTCTCTTGTAGATTGTGTTTGCAAGTGTTGTTTCCATGTATTGGTAATGAAGAATTGTTCTACATTAGCTTAATCTAGCCTAGAATTATAATGGAGTGATTATTGTACTTGGATCAATCCAAAGCTACGGCCAATAAGAAAGTCATATGTATCTTTGTTATGGTGGACCTTTTCTCGAATGAGATAAGCTATTTTTTGTTATTACTCAATGATTAATAAGGGCATTCACGTCGAGCATAAGGGAGAACTTTCGATTGATTTCTATTCACAGTGAGGCATCAATACTCTTCCTATCCACAGTTTAAAGGTTAACATTTATGATGAAAATAATCTACAAATTTTTTTCTCTATTCATACCCAAATTATTCACGGGGTCGTCCGGGATTTTGTCACGTGATGAGATTTCCCAGGTCCAAGTTATGTACGGTCTAAATGACCAGTAATGCTCTATTCGAGATTCAGCAAAGTTGCTCGTGAGTCGTGACGACCTAATTTTATAACTCATCCAGGAGCACTTGTGCAACCTTGGAGCCAAATTGAGTCGCGGTGCTCCATTTTTTTGTATTTTGGCAAAGATAATTATAACTTTCATATAACAACAATAAAAAGGTCGTCAATTTTTTTTTGATAACTTTTATTTAGTAATGTTTAAAATGTACCGTAAAGAATTATTTGCTAAAATTGTTAGAAAAGATTACATTAAATGCATTTAGCATTGTTGCTGGCGGTTGTAACAATGGTAGCAATTACACTAAAACAAGCCTAAATGAAACAAATTGAACCCCTAATTGAACCATAAATTGAATGCCCTAATCGAACCAAACCCTAAATTGAACTAATTGAACCCTAAATTGAATGCCCCAAATCAATAGAACCCCCTAATTGAATCAATAGAACCCCCTAATTGAACCATAAATTGAAGTAACCCTAATTAAACCCTAAATTGAATGCCATAATCGAACCGAACCCTAAATTAAACTAATTGAATGCCCTAATATAATCGAACCCTAAATTAAAATAATTCAAGCTCATCGGATATGTGCATTTTGAACAATTTTTATGATTTGAACATTGATCATTTGTTTGATAATTTTAGGTTGTTAATTGTGCATTTGAGAATTGTGATTATTGATTGATGATTTTAGGTTGTTAATTGATGATTTTAGGTTATTAGCTGTGTATTTAAAGTAATTGAGATTATTAATTGATGATTTTAGGCTGTCAATTGATGATTTTAGATTGTTAATTGTGCATTTGAGATATTGAGATTATTGACAGAGGATGGGATCCAATTGGATTGAATGTGTGATTTTTATTAATTTTTATTACATTGAGCATTTGAGAATTGAGAATTAAGATCGTTGATGGAGGATGAGACCTAATTGGATTGAGATACCTGTTAGTTAGCGCAGACATGGACACCACGTCTGATCGACGGTGTCCGAAATTTAAAAAATAAATCAACGTATGTCGATGTGTCCGGAGGTGTGTGTCAGTAGGTGTCGGACATGTGTCTGGAGGCGTCGGACACGTGTCAGTATGTGTCGGACACGTGTCCGAAGGTGTCGGACAAGTGTCACTAGGTGTCGAACACGTGTCCGAAGGACTATGACACGTGTCCGTAGGTGTCAGACAAGTATCAGACACCATATCGACACCCTGTATGAGGTGTCGGAATTGAGATTGTTAACTGTGCATTGAATTTAGGTTAATTAGGTTAACCCGACATTTTTAGCATGCACCCCCTGGAATCTCATCGTGGCTCCAGCACTGGCTATAATTAGCCCTAATTAGTCTTGATTAACAATATTTTAATAAATCAATTAACCCTAATTAGCTCTAATTACGAGCGTAATTAGTTTTAATTAATCCTAAGAACCCAATGAAAATCAAATTAGCTGTAATTACCCCCAAATTAGCCCAAATGAACCCAATTACACGCATATTGATTATAGTTAGCCTAATTAGTTGTAATTTGCACTAACATACCCAATTAAGCCTAATTAGCGCTAAATAGGACTAATCAACACTACTCGGCACAATTAAACCCTAATTAGGACTAAATAACCCTAATTAGTCCTAATCAACCCTCAGTAGCTGTATTTATCTAAAACAACTCCTCATTAACAATAATTAGCCTTAACAAAACCCAATTAAGCCTAATTAGGACTAATCAGCACTACTCGGCACAATTAAACCCTAATTAGGACTAAATAGCCCTAATTAGTCCTAATCAACCCTAATTAGTTATAATTATCCAAAACAACTCCTCATTAACAATAATTAGCCCTAACATAACTAAATTAGGCCTAATTAGTGCTAATTAGGACTAATCAACACAACTCGGCACAATTAAACCCTGATTAGGACTAAATAACCCTAATTAGTCCTAATCAACCCTAATTAGCTATAATTAGCCCAAGGTACTCCTCATTAACACTAATTAGCCCTAACATATTTTAGTAAATCCTAATTAGATTAATTAAACCCATAACGCTAAACCCTAAACCTTAATACTCATAATTAACCCTAATAACCTAATTAGCCCTTGTACATCCCATAATTACTCCATATTGCCCAGAGATAGTTCAATTACTCGTTGTTTACAAACCCCGCCTTCTTTATATTAGTTGTTTCTTTGAGAAGTCCATTGGGAACGAGATGGTTCAACTCGTTGCCAACGAATTCTATTTAATGTGGAATTGGTAACATATGTAACGATCTTTCTACAGGTTTGATATTTCGAAAAGATTCTTGCATATGTTATCAATTTCTGAACGCATGCATGCATAAAAATCCTTAGTTCCCGTTCAAAGGTACTCATTACAAAGTAATGCTTTGTAATGAGCCTTTGGATGTCCAGTTTGGACAATTTGAAAAAGCTACGTGTTTATAAAATAGTGTTTCAACTCATGCTCTGTGTTCTATATAGTTCTATGGCCAATTAGTATACTAATTTATCCTTAATTTTTACCGTCATCTACAATAGGTTCAGTCAATGGATAGACCAGTGGCCTCCTACTTGAAATTACTAGCTGAAGGCCCTAACAAATAAGCATCCTGTCATGGAGGCTATATCATCAACGGGTTTAGGTTTAATGTAAAAGATGATGGACCGAACAAAACAAACCCAAAACAGTGGAGTCTTGGTCAACGGCGACTGTTATGCCGAGAATTGCATGGACTTTTACGGAGAGCTAGATGAGATTGTTGAGCTAACATATCTGGGTTCCCAAAACCGCCTGGTAATGTTCAAGTATACGTGGTTCAATATCACATGCAGTAGAGGAATCCGTGTTAGCTCTCAAGGGATTGTAGATGTCAATGTCAAGTCAAGACTTGCATCAGACGAGCCCTTTGTGTTTGCTAGTCAAGCTGTACAAGTCTTTTACACGCAGGACGTCGCCAATCCCAAACCTCATTGGTATACAATTATCAAGTCCAAGAAATTGCCCGTGACATATGACAGTGAGCTAGACTCCTTTCAAGCTGACCAACCACCTGTCTTGTTCCCTATTGAGGTCAACAACGAGGAGGACGATCTTCCTCTTCCAACAACACTTCATGTATGAGAAGAAGTCGTAGATGATGACGCGGAAGACGTGGAAAGTGCTGGAGATGATGTGACTGAGTCTACTAATGAAGAGGATGAATTAGAAGATGAAGAGGACGACGAGTCCCACGAAGAAGAGGACGACGAGGAAAGTGATGAAGATGATGATGATTCTCAAACTGAAAATGATTGACTTGTAATATTGTAACATCACGGAAAAATGTAGAAACTAATTAGAACTTGGTTCATATTGATGTGTTTTTGCACATCCGTTCATATATATATATATATATATATATATATTGTCGATGATGATTTCTGTCAAATTATTATTTTTAATGTGTTAATCTCTTTGTAATTTATCTATACGAAGTTAGATATGGATAGGATACGGGCTATTTGTGGCCTGGCTAGACGCCGAGCTGCTTCCTCCCCGGTGGGTCCCACCTCGTCATTGCGCACTGGTGACGAGGCACAGAGTGCTCGCGTACAGTAGATGGGGCCCCAGCTCCAGCCCCAACCCCAGCCATCGCCCCAGCCCCAGCCCAACACAGATTCATCCCACACGTGCGTTGATTCACCTTCTTCTGTGGGTTCTACCTCAGGGATACGCATTGACCCCCAGCATAAACAGAGAGTTACGCTCACCCAAGAGAGCCTGTAAGTAAAAAAATCACATCATGCCTTATATTTAAAATTTTGGGGTGTTAATTTATATTTGAACTATATTAATTTATTTACTTACTTCTTTGGCAGGATCCTGGAGAATCGGGCGAGGACGAAGATCGATGTTCTTGTGATGGGCCGATTCTTCGAGCCACGCCTGTACTGAAAGGACTGGAATGCCGTTGCGAGGGAGTCCCTATGGGAAGAGTGGCTAGTATGGTGAAGTATTTTTTTTGCAATAGTATTTGTTTAATTAGAGTTTGTTTTCTGTAGTTAATTTGTGTTATTGAATGCCTTATAGGAGGGGTTCACGTTTGACTCACCTAATCAGCAGGCACTGGGGAAGCAGGCCTTCTTTGCTTACATTGGAAAGAATTACCGCTGATGGCTCCACGACGCACGGGACTGGGCGAAGAAGATGCTGCCCGAGGGTGCCCCGATGACGGAGATGACGAGATATCCCCCACATTGGATATCTCCGACTATATGGGGGGAGATGATAGATCGGTGGGCTGCAGATCCAGGCTGGGACGCCAAGAGTAAGAGCGGGGCCGAGAACAGACAGAACAGAGATCCGACACACACGGGAGGGTCGGTGCCACACGACATCGTCCGACACATGAATGCAGTCGAGCACCCGGATTTGGAGGAGGGTAAGGTCGTAGCTCTGACGTATAGTCAGATGCACGTGCAGAAGAAGGACAAGGACGAGGCGCACTGGGCGGGCGACTATATTTTAGATATTGCCCGGCGGATCGATGTGAGTCAATTTGTTTAAGTTGTTAATTTTTTTATCTTTATATCCTCAGTGTATGTTGCGTTAATTAATGCCCTAACATATCTTTAAATCACTGTTTTTGCAGGCCTCGTATGAACAGCTTAGGGGGTCCGAGCGGTAGTCAGGACAGCCATCAACGTCTACTAGTACAGGTGCGAGTACTGGGGCGTTGAAGCGATGGCTGGATACGCCGGAGGTCGTCAATCGGCTGAAAGGCCGGATACGCGGCCTGCCTAGCACGACTGCTCATGCCATGATAAGAGCGTCCTCACCCCCTGCTGCCCCTCCACAGACGTTGGCTCCTCGGCATCCGTTGGATGACGAGGAGATCCAGCACATTGCTACGGTGGTGTTGAGGATGATCAGGGAGCAGGATCAACAGGGTGCCGTTGCTGGACATGCCGAGCCGGCCCCGGATCTACAGGATCCAGATTCGGGACTCGGTAACACTAAAAGAAAACAGGCTTTTAGCGACGGGGAAATCCGTCGCTAAAAGCCCAAAATCCATCGCTAAAAGAATTAGCGACGGATTCACCGTCGCTAAAAATCCCTCGTATAAAAGCCCGTCACTAATAGTTTAGCGACGAAATATTTTAAATCCGTCGCTAAATATGTCATTTTTTTCGACGGATTTATTTTTAATTAGCGACAGATATTCCGTCGCTAATTATATTTTTAGAATTTTAATTTATTTTCTTTTTTGTCAAATTAGCTACGGATAAAATATTTTAGCGACGGAATATTCCGTCGCTAAAAAACTTATTTAGCGACGGAATATTCCGTCGCTAAATAACTGATTGTAGGAATACTTTTAGCTACGGAATTAATCCGTCGCCAAAAGTCAATTTTTTTTTTGAAATTTTTTTTATTTTTCAATTACCCAGACCTGTAATACAATTTTCAATTCTCAACAACAACGTGCAATAATCAATACAGAAAGAAATATATAATCAATTATAAAAAATATTTATTATAAAAAAACTCATATATGTACAAGCCGGGAACCGGATACAGCCGGTTAGGAGAGGGGAGAAGAGTACAAGCCGGGCGGGAGGGGGGAGAAGCTAGGAACGGGCACGAGAAGGGGCTCATCAGGGGTTGCCGAGTCCCGGATCTGGATCCTGCTGATCCGGGGCCGGCTCGGCCTGTCCAGCAGTGCCCTGCTCCCTGATCATCCTCACCACCACTGTAGCAATGCGCTGGATCTCCTCGTCGTCCAACTGAGGACGAGGAGCCGGTGTCTGTGGAGGGGCAGCAGGGGGTGAGGATGCTCCTATCACGGCACGAGCAGTCGTGCTAGGCAGGCCGCGTATGCGGCCTTTCGGCCGATTCACGACCTCCGGCGTATCCAGCCATCGCTTCAACCCCCAGTACTCGCAGCTGTACTAGTGGACGCTGATGGCTGTCCGGACTGCTGCTCGGACCCCCTTAGCTGTTCATACGAGGCCTGCAAAAATAGTGGTTTAACGATATGTTAGGGCATTAATTAACGAAACAGACATTGAGGATAAAAGAAAAAACATTAACAACTTAAATAAATTGACTCACATCGATCCGCCGGGCAATATCTGAAATATAGTCGCCCGCCCGGTGCGTCTCGTCCTTGTCCTTCTTCTGCACGTGCGTCTGAGTATAGGTCAGAGCTATGACCTCATCCTCCTCCAGATCCGGGTGCTCGACCGCGTTCATGTGTCGGACGATGTCGTGTGGCACCGACCCCCCCGTGTGCGTCGGATCTCTGTTCTGTCTGTTCTCAGCCCCGCTCTTACTCTTGGCGTCCCAACCTGGATCCGCAGCCCACCGATCTATCATCTCCCCCCATACACGGTGAGATATCCAATGTGGGGGATATCTCATCATGTCCGTCATCGGGGCACCCGCGGGCAGTGCCTTCTTCGCCCAGTCCCGTGCATCGTGGAGCCATCGGCGGTAATTCTTGCCGATGTAGGCAAAGAAAGCCTGCAGCCCCAGTACCTGCTGCTGAGGCGTGTCAAACGTGAACCCCTCCTGTAAGGCATTCAATAACACAAATTAACAACATAAAACAAACTGTAATTAAACATTTACTAACGCTAAAAAAAATACTTCACCGTACCAGCCACTCCTCCCATAAGGCCTCCCTCGCAGCGGCATCCCAGTCCTTCCAGTACAGGCGTGGCTCGAAGAATCGGCCCTTCACAAGAACGCCGATCTTCGTCCTCGCCTGAGCCTCCAGGATCCTGCCAAAGAAGTAAATAAATAAATTAATACAGTTCAAATATAAATTAACAGCCCAAAATTTTAAATATAAGGCATGATGTGATATTTTTAGTACTTACGGGCCCTCCTGCGTGAGCGTAACTCTCTGTTTATGCTGGGGGTCGATGCGTACCCCGCGTGTCGGACCACGGCCTCGTCGAGATCCTACAAAACACAGACATTAATACAGTTCAAATATTAGGCTAGCGAAAATGTATGAAATACCGTTATCAACTATACCTGAGGTAGAACCCACGGAAGATGAAGAATGCTCGCGCGTGTGGGATGAATCTGCGTCGGGCTGGGGCCCCATCTACTATCCGCGATCACTCTGTGCCTGGTCATCAGTAGGCAATGATGAAGTGGGACCCACCGGGGAGGAAGCAGCTCGGCGTCCAGCCCGGCCACAAATAGCCCGTATCCTATCCATATCTGACTTCATATAGATAAATTACAAAGACATTAACACGTTAAAAACAATAATTTGGCAAAAATCATCATCGGCACAATAGCTATATATATACATATGAACGGATGTGCAAAAACACATCATTAAACACCAAGTTCTAAAAGTTCTACTACATTTTTCCTGTGATGTTACAACATTACAAGTCAATCATTTTCAGTTTGCGAATCATCTTCATCACTTTCCCCGCCGTCCTCTTCTTCGTGGGACTCATCGTCCTCTTCATCTTCGAATTCATCCTCTTCATCAGTAGACTCGGTCACATCATCTCCAACACTTTCCACGTCTTCCGCGTCATCATCTACGACTTTTTCTCCTACAAGAAGTGTTGTTGGAAGAGGAAGATCGTCCTCCTCGTTGTTGACCTCAACAGGGAACAAGACACGTGGTTGGTCGGCTTGAAAGGAGTCTAGCTCACTGTCATATGTCACAGGCAATTTCTTGGACTTGATAGTTGTATACCAATGAGATTTGGGATTGGCGACGTCCTCCGCGTAAAAGACTTGTACAGCTTGACTAGCAAACACAAAGGGCTCGTCTGATGCAAGTCTTGACTTGACATTGACATCTACAATCCCTTGAGAGCTAACACGGATTCCTCTACTGCATGTGACATCGAACCACATACACTTGAACATTACCAGGCAGTTTTGGGAACCCAGATATGTTAGCTCAACAATCTCATCTAGCTCTCCGTAAAAATTCATGCAATTCTCGGCATAACAGTCGCCGTTGACCAAGACTCCATTGTTTTGGGTTTGTTTTGTTCGGTCATCATCTTTTACGTTAAACCTAAACCCGTTGATGATATAGCCTCCGTAACAGGATGTTTGATTGTTAGGGCCTTCGGCTAGTAATTTCAAGCAGGAGGCCACTGGTCTATCCATTGACTGAACCTATTGTAGATGACAGTAAAAATTAAGGATAAAACAGTATACTAATTGGCCACAGAACTGTATATAACACATAATATAATTTCGTTAAACAATCTTACACAGATTTTGAACCACTGTACAAATTGTGATTTCCGATGAGATTCAAGTCCAGCGAGATCAGTGATTAAAGATTCCGCATCGAACTCACTGCAAACCAATATAGTTGACTCACTTCACACACACTTTCAATTATGTACAACAATGTAAGTGAATTAAGACCTTAACTTACTCAACGAATGCCGAAACTTCATCGCAATTTAGAAGGGCATATATTGTTGCAGCACTATACCCTTCATCCGTTAGCCATCGAGTATACGTTCGGCCGAACGGACTCCCTGGCTGCTTGAATATTGACAATTGCCCTTCCAAATTTGTGCTTGTTTCGGGGTCATTTCGGCCGATTTAACCTTGTACCAACATCAGGCCCGAAATATTGACTACAAAAGTTTACAAGTTCTTCCATTACGTAAGCCTCCGCAATTGAGCCCTCAACTCGAGCCTTATTACGGACTTTTTTCTTTAAATCGAACATGAGTCAAAACACTGTTTTATAAACAATTAGCTTTTCCAAATTGTCCAAACTAGACATCCAAAGGCTTATTACAAAGCATTACTTTGTAATGAGTACCTTTGAACGGGAACTAAGGGTTTCTATGCATGCATGCGTTCAGAAATTGATAACATATGCAAGAATCTTTCCGAAATATCAAAACTGCAGAAAGATCGTTATTTAGTCCTAATTACGGTTATTTAGTCCTAATTAGGGTTTAATTGTGTCGAGTAGTGTTGATTAGTCCTAATTAGCGCTAATTAGGCTTAATTGAGTTATGTTAGTGCAAATTACGACTAATTAGGCTAACTATAATCAATATGCGCGTAATTGGGTTCATTTTGGCGAATTTGGGATAATTACAGCTACTTTGATTTTCATTAGGTTCTTAGGGTTAATTAAAACTAATTAGGCTAGTTAGAGCTAATTAATTAGGGTTAATTGATTTATTAAAATATTTATTTTTTAAATGTCGGACACCGTCAATCAGACGTGGTGTCCGTGTCTGCACTAACTAACAGGTATCTCAATCCAATTGGGTCCCATCCTCCATCAACAATCTCAATTCTCAATTCTCAAATGCCGCCCAATGCAATAAAATTAACAAAAATCACACATTCAATCCAATTGGGTCCCATCCTCCATCAATAATCTCAATATCTCAAATGCTCAATGCACAATTAACAATCTAAAATCATCAATTAACAACCTAAAATCATCAATTAATAATCGCAATTACTTCAAATGCACAGCTAATAACCTAAAATCATCAATTAACAACCTAAAATCACAGATCAATAATCACAATTCTCAAATACATAATTAACAACCTAAAATTATCAAACAAATTATCAATGTTCAAATAGGAAAAAATTGTTCAAAATGCACATATCTGATGCCCTTGAATTATTTCAATTTAGGGTTCGATTATATTAGGGCATTCAATTTAGGGTTCAATTAGTTTAATTTAGGGTTCGGTTTGATCACGGGCATTCAATTTAGGGTTTAATTAGGATTCAATTACATCAATTTAGGGTTCAATTAGGGGGTTCTATTGAATCAATTTAGGGTTCAGCTGATTTTGGGTATTCAATTTAGGGTTCAATTTAGGTTTCAGTTGGATTAGGGCATTCAATTTAGGGTTCAATTAGGGGTTAATTTAGGGTTCGATTCGATTAGGGCATTCAATTTAGGGTTCGATTCGATTAGGGCATTCAATTTTGGGGTTTAATTAGGGTTCAATTACTTCAATTTAGGGTTCAATTAGGGGGTTCTATTGATTCAATTTAGGGTTCGGTTGATTTGGGGCATTTAATTTAGAGTTCAATTAGGGGGGTTCAATTATTTCAATTTAGGGTTCGGTTGGACCAGGGCATTCAATTAGGGGCTCAATTATAATTAATTGGTTCAATTAGGTTGAATCGGGGTTCATTACAATTAATTGATGAGTTAGGGTTAATCAGGTTTAATTGGGGTTAATTCGTTCAATTAGGGTTACGCGGGGTTAATTACTGTTAATTGGTTAGTTTAGGTTGAATCGGGGTTCATTACAGTTAATTGGTTCAGTTAGGGTTAATCAGGTTTAATTAGGGTTAGGGTTAATCAGGTTTAATTAGGGTTAATTCGTTCAATTAAGGTTACGCGGGATTAATTACTGTTAATTGGTTAGATTAGGGATAATTACGGTTTGATTAGGAATAACTGGGAACAAATTAAGGATAGTTATGGTTTATCCGGGCTGATTATGCTTTAATTAGGATTTAGGGTTTAAGGTTAACTGGTTCAAACAGGTTTAATTGGAGCTAATTACGGTTAATTGGTTCAATTAGGGCTAATCAGGGCTAATTAGGGTTTATTGGTTCAATTAGGGTAAATCAGGATTAATTAGGGCTAATTGGTTAGATTAGGTTGAATCGGGGTTCATTACAATTAATTGGTTCAGTTAGGGTTAATCAGGTTTAATTGGGGTTAATTCGTTCAATTAGGATTACGCGAGATTAATTACTGTTAATTGGTTAGATTAGGGATAATTACGGTTTGATTAGGATTAATTTGGTTCAATTTGGGTTACTTGGGAACAAATTAGGGATAATTAGGGTTTAATCGTTACAATTACATTACAACAAATTAAATATAATACAATACACTACAAAAAATTAAATTTAATTACATTACAACAAATTAAATTCAATTACATTATAGCAAATCAAATACAATTACATTACAATAGATTAAATACAATTACATTATAACAATAGATTTAATGCGATAAATAATTTCTAGCATACAATTACATTATAACAACAAATTAATTCAATATGATAAATAATTTCTAACCGGAAAAAAAGTGAGTTCAGGCAGTGGTGGTGTGAGGCGGATGACGACAGTGGCGCACGGAAGGCAGTGGCAGAGGGTGATGGTGCGACGGAGGGGGAGGAACTGTGGCGATGGTGGTGCGACTGTGAGGTGGCTGTGGCAGTAGTGGGGTAGTGCGGGGCGGCGAGGTGGCAATGGGGACGGTAGATCTAAGGGGAGAGGGAAGGGCGGTGTGGTGGTGGCGGGGGGCCTGTCGCCGGCGTGGGGGGCTGTAGTGGGTAGGGACAGAGGCGGGGGCCTGTCGCCGGCGTGGGGGGTTGGTGGGGAGGGATGTAGGCGGGGGCCTGTCGCCGGCGTGGGGGCTGGTGGGGAGGGACGGAGGCGGGGGACTTTCGCCGGCGTGGGGGGCTGGTGGGGAGGAAAGACGGGGAGAGAGAGAAATCTGGGTATTTAAGAACACATTTAGCGACGGACATGTCCCGTCGCTAAAGATCCGTCGGTAAAACCATTTAGCGACGGTTTATACCGTCGTTAAAAGACCGTCATTAAACGTCCGTCGGGAATGGTTTTACCGACGGATTAATCCGTCGGTAAAATATTTTTTTGGACAACGTTTTTACCCAAGGAAATTCCGTCGCTGAAAACACCTTTAGCGACGGAACGACTTCCGTCGCTAAAATCCTTTTTTCTTGTAGTGTAACCCCTGATGAGCCCCTTCTCGTGCCCGGTCCCAACTCCCCCCCCCCGCGCGCCCAGCTTGTACTCTTCTCTTCTCCCCTCCCCTAATCGGTTGTATCCGGTTCTCGGCTTGTACATAATGAGTATTTTTTTATAATAAATATTTTTTATGATTGATTATATATATATATATATATATATATATATATATATATATATATATATATATATATTTCTTTGTGTATTCATTATGGCGCGTTATTGTTGAGAAATGAAAATTTTATTACAGGTCTGGGTAATAGAAAATAATTTTTTTTAAGAAAATATGACTTTTGGCTACGAATTAATTCCGTCGCTAAAAGTATTCCTATTATCAGTTTTTTAGCAACGGAATATTCTATCGCTAAATATCTTATTTAGCGACGGAATATTCTGTCGCTAATATAACAAAATAGAAAATAAATTAAAATATTTAAAATATAATTAGCGACGGATATTCTGTCGCTAATTAATAAATAAATCCGTCGCAAAAAGTTAATTATTACACGACGGATTTGAAAATTCTGTCGCCAAACTATTAGTGACGAGCTTTTATACGAGGGACTTTTAGCGACAGTAAATCCGTCGCTAAAAAATTTAGCGACAAATTTTAGACTTTTAGCGACGGATTTTTCCGTCTCTAAAAGCCTTTTTTCTTGTAGTGCAAGAGGCAGATAATTATTCGTTTTCGAGAATGGGAACCAAAGAATCCAGTTCAATAACATGCTTATGGCGTTAGCTCCAAGGGCATAACTTTGCCTAGAGTCCGACCTTGTACACTTAAAGGTGACTTCAAAGGCTCGGAAAACCAAAAGAAAAATAGCTCATTTCAAGAAGTTTCGGGAGTCCGACCAAATTTAGTAAGCCTTGTGAACCCTCAATTCCTCCCAATCAAAAAGTAGTATTACTCGGCATATAAGCTGTTGTGGATACACGGTACTTCTTTAACGGGTTAAATTATACTGCCAAGAGAACTGCAATATTTCAAGGTGGTTAGTTACCATTAGGTGGAAAAAGTTATAATAAAAACCCACGTCCAACAACTATAATTTACTAGAAACTCATGCTGGTCAAATAATCACCCCACAACCATCCTACGTCCATCCCAAGTGTAGAAGTCTTGCGGGCCACTATGCCTTTGTCAATTAGTTTGAGTAGAATGCCTTTACATGGTGTTAAATAGAACTTTCTCATGCCAGCACATGGTTCAAATTCAAAATATACCACCGACCAATATCATTAATCCTATGTTCTTATTTTCACATCTATCGATCAAAAAGGATTAGTGTTACACAAAAGGAAGTGAAAAAGTTATGAAGAATACAAATGAGAGAAATTTGCTCCAATCCACCTTTTCAGACAATATTTCTGGCTAAGTTTTTCGTAGGGCCTTTGGAAATAATTGAGCGTAAAATGCTTAATTAGGCACAGCATAAAATGCTTAATTAAGCGCAGCACTTCAGTGCTACAACAACTGCCATCAAACGAGATGCAGAGACGACTTTTTGTCACTGAATAGAGACCGGAAGTAGCTTTCGACAGCTAGGGTAGGAGCAAAAATTAATAATAGAAAACAATACGTTAGTTGTTGCTACCTTCACGATATTTGAAACAATGTCGAACTTTTTGTTTCTAGCTGTCGACCTTGGTTGCTAATATTTGGAAGATCAGCAACT
Source organism: Escallonia herrerae (assembly GCA_033070095.1). Taxonomy (NCBI): domain Eukaryota; kingdom Viridiplantae; phylum Streptophyta; class Magnoliopsida; order Escalloniales; family Escalloniaceae; genus Escallonia; species Escallonia herrerae. The sequence continues at coordinate 13,142 of JAVXUP010004134.1, read as the reverse complement.
CCTAATGTTTTATTACCAAATTCAGTAAGCAAACTCCTATCAGCTACCATTTTCAAGGAAGACATGGTGGCTGTCTTTCACATTGTACTCCTAAAACTAGCTTTCTTTTTGCTCACGCACTTATCGCAGGGCTGGCCTATAAACCCAACTCATGGGTTCATCGAACTCCCGTTCAACACTTCCTTCTATCATATCCAGAAACCGTATGATTTGCCGATTGATCAACGGTACAGCTTCACGGACGGGGTTCACAAACTGTGGGTGTACTCTACAGACAACCCTCTCTCCCGAAACAGCCCCACGAAACCTCGCACGGAAATTATTATCAGCGTACACACCTCATCTCTACATTCCTTTTCTCTGTCATGTTCATTTGAATTGTGTTGCATCTTTAACGTAAAAATGCTCATTTGAAATATGTTGCATCTTTTGTTATTATGCCGAAGGGAATGGCTATTTTGCAGTTTGAGCTATGTGAGCACTTTGCCAATGGCTGCCAGTAGTTTAGAAAACCGTATATTTTGCAACAAACTTCTAACTTTTTCATAAATTTGTACAGGAATAGGGTAAATTACAGATTCTTTTCCATCGCTAACCTATGAACCTTAACTCAATATAGGACGAAGTTAGCTTTAGCGTGCATGTAAAGATTTTATGGCTATCACGCTAGGAGAAGTGGAAGGCATCTCCAACGTCTGTTAATTTCATTTACTTTCAAGAGTGTCACTAGAAGTATTAGCAAGGATACGATGCATGACCGTTGTCCATTGTATCTAATACTTAGAATAATTGAACACTTGAGTTCATATGGCATTCTTTCTCCTTACTGCAGAAACTGATGGCCCCATGTAGTGCTTATTCTAACTGAATTTTTTATGATATTCAGGGATACAATTACTCTTCTGGTGTCTGGCAATTTGAAGGGTACGGATACGTGCCACAAGGCACCTCTGGTGTGTGCATAATGCAGGTGTTCGGAGCAAACGCTCCTCATGCCACTACCCTAATGCTTAGAGTGTACAACGAATCGCTCACATACTACCGCGGCCCTGTTCTTGTACCAAACATTGACAACAGGTGGTTCCGCATAAATGTCATCCACGATGTAAATGCCAGCAAGGTGAACGTTTTTATTGATGGGGTTCTCAAGTATGAAGCGCCTGGCCAAGGAGGAACCTTTTATTACTTCAAATGTGGAGTTTACGCACAGAATAATGACTCTGATTACATGGAGTCCCGGTGGAAAGATATCAAAGTTTTTAAGAAATGTAATTAGATTGAAGATGCTAAATTTGTGTTCTACAAGTACTATAAGACGTTCAAATGAAGGTTCATTTCCTTGTTTGTTTTGTTTTCCCAACTTTACGAGTAGTAATGGTTTATCACTATATGAACATGTCTTGATCTCGTGAGTTGTGTTTGGACCTTGTGAAATTAGACCGGGAACAATGGATAAAGGGAAATACTTCATTAACTTGGATAGGCATGCACATCCCAACGCAATCAACCCCGTGTCTAAGAATGTCAAACCTTGACTCATTCTACAGCTCACACATGCTTAATTGAACCACAAACACATTCCTACCAGCCCACAAATAAGGATTCTGCACCGGTCGGAAAGACTATTGCTCAGGGTGGTCCACAAAAGGTGACGTGGCATAAGTAGACCAAGTCAAATGTTAAAAGAAGCTAACTAGCGGGTTTATAGTTCCAAGGGAGTAGACGTTGACCGATGAGAAGAATGACCGAGATGCATGTATGATATCCTTGTTGTAACGCTCAAGTAACCCATCGAGGGGCATAAGCCCGGAGGTCCCCTCCTCCCCGTCCTTTAAGATTATGTATCCCCAAGATACCTCTTTTGCGGCAAACTTTGAACTATCAGACCCCCCAACTTCGGGAAGCAGGAAGACAAGTCTTCCTCAATTCCTCGAGGATGGGGTCCCTCGGGATATGGAGGTATCACAGTGTTAAATTTTGATGTCAAGGAAAGTGGGTTCGCAGTCGATGTGAAGGTGGTACAAGAAATGCAGTCTGAATCAGATGTCAAGTATGATGATGTAGGACACAACAAGAATGGATCAAGAGCAGAAACCAAGAGCTTCCGAGTAGACCTGACAATTTTTTGCCCGTACTCGCGGGTTTACCCGTACCCGTTCAAAAATCCTGGATACGGGTATATAGACCTGTACCAGGACCGGACCGTAATTTCGGGGTAGGTTCGGGTCGGATAACGGGTTACCCGATTTTACCCGGATTTCATGCATATATAAGGCACTTTTGTGCCCTAACCCTCATTTTCAACTTTTTTGTGTCTCACTTCTCTCTCAATCTCACGCCGCTCATTCCTCTTTGCCATCAAAAACTGTCACTCCGTCTTCCCCAGGCAGCCGTCGACTGCCACTTATCTTTAGCCACTCATCAGCTACTAGCCACCTCACTCTTCAACGAATCAACGTCACCGCCACTGCTCTGCTCTACTCTGCCGACTCCCTCTTCATCCCTTACCCCCAAGGCCCTACAGATCTATCACCGCCTCTCTCTTCCACAGTCGTTCTATCCCTCGCCGATCTCTCTATCCCTCACAGATCTACAGTCACTCTCCTCTTCACAGATCTGCCACCGCCACTCTTCCTACCTCAACCTCGCTCAGTCCATCAGTCAATATCCTCTCACAGATCGGTCGCGACCGCTGCACTTCAAGTCCACCGCCGAACAAGAAGCTCACTTCCCCACCACCACAGCGCCGCTGTTCACAGCAGTTCGACAGGGAGTTCTACGAGGAATTAAAGACTTTATTTGGATTATTTATGCATGTGATGTTGTATCTCTACTGAAAAAGCTTTGTATTTTGGATTGATTATTTTGTATTTTGGATTGTTGGTGGGGATTGAGTTCGTAATTAATTGTTTGTTTTGGATTCTTGGTGGGAAATTAGTTACGCTATTTAATGTGTTAGCTAATATAAAATTGAACTTTGATCTCTTGTGAAATTGAAAATAATTCTATCAGCCTTCTAAAAATAAGAACATCCTAGCTCAAAAGAGCTAAAGAAACAGAGGGGGAAAAATGCCTAATTAGTTAGTAGTTTTACTAAAATGTGGTAAATTAAATTATATTTATTAAAAAATAAGAATTTAATTATTTACCTGCGAGTAATACCCAACCCGCAAGGGTAGGGTCTGGCATTAAAAATAGCTACCCAGATAAAAATTTGAGTAAATTTTACTCGGCCCGGTTTTTACCCAGACCAGATTGGGCAGTACCTGTACCCTCGCGGGTATACCCGTTTGCCAGGTCTACTTCCCAAATAGAGCCTGAGGGTGGCAGTGCTGCAAGGGCAATGACGTGATGGGAATACACGACGACAGTTACAGTCCGATACTTGGGTCCAGAGTTAAAGTCCTGTATGTTTCTCTCTCTAGGATTCTAGAGTGAGAAAGTGAAAATGTCAAGTGAGCGAATGCTTTGAAAGATCCCAAATGAATTCTCAAGACCACTATTTATAGAGATTGAGATGATGATGTCATCACGCGACACGTGGGGCTCATCAGGAGTGACACGTCACCAAGGGGTCCACAGCTACGGTTGCTTCATGGACTGTTGAATCGCATATTCACTTGGCCTACCCTCACAACGTTGCTCTGTCTGTCTGGAAAGACTAGCTCCCACAGAATCGGTGTGGCCAGAGAACCCCTTAATCTAGCCACCAATCCAAGCCCTTGCAGAGTCCTACAGGCCTGGTAGTGGTGAGGAAGACCGGATGCCCAATTGCTAGGCAGACTAGGCGCGATGCCTTCCGAAGACCTGCTCCTATCTCGGAGTGACCTGAGGGTCATAATCCATAGGGGTGTAGACGCAAGCCTCCAATGCAGGAGCACGTAGGCTAGTCATGCAGACATCCTGACAGAGATAGTGTCACGGAGGAGTCGCCTATCCTGCAGGTGAGTCCTTGTGCCGGAGCACTCGGAGCGCGTCAAGGTAGCATTCCGGAGGAGCCGTTTACCCGACGGGCCGAGGTAGCATCCCGGAGGAGTCATCTACCTGGCAGAAGGGGAGTTGAAAAGTTTCCTGGTAGAGATAGTATCCCGGAGGAGCCATTTATCTCGCAGACAGAGGTAGCATCCCTGAGGAGCCGTCTACCTTGTCGGCCGAGGTAGCATCCTAGAGCAGCCGTCTACCTGGCAGAAGGGGAGTTGAAAAGCTCCTTGGCTGATATAGTTTCTTAGAGAGCGAGCCTATACCGCGAATGAGTCCTTGTGCCATTCAGAGCGTGTCGAGGTAGCATCTTGGAGGGATCGTCTACCTGACGGGCCAAGGTAGCATCCCGTAGGAGCCGTTTACCTGGCAGAAGGGGAGTTGAAAAGCTCTCTGGCTGAGCTAGTGTCTCGGAGGAGTCTCTTACCCCCGCATGTGAGTCCTTGTGTTGGAGCACTCAGAGCGCGTTAAGGTAGCATCCTGAAAGAGCCGTCTACCCATATTGACTAAACCTGGCAAATTTTAGCTCCTACCCGCGGGTCCACTCAGACCCGTTAAGAATTTGCGGGTACGGGCAGTCCAAAACGCTACCCGTTAAAATTGGACCCGTACCCGGACCAGCCTGTTTTTACCAGTTCGGTCCAGGCGGGGTACGGATTACCCCGGTTACCCGGGTTTTAGGCTTTTTTTAGGGTTTGTGACACTTCAAATACCATTTCTTATTCACTCTTTCTCCTCTCTTATCTCAACTCTCTGCCGCCTCCCTCTCTCTTTCTCTCTGACCTTCGTTCACAAGAAAATAAGCGACGCTAACGCCGATCTCTCACCCTCACTCATTCAAGAACCACCATAGATAGATGGCCACGATGCCTCACCGCCACCTCTCTCTCACAGATCGACGACCATAATGCCTCACCGCCACCTCTTTCTCTCTCTCTCTCTTACAGATCAATGGCCGCGACGCATCACCGCTACCTCTTTCTCTCTCTCTCTTACAGATCAATGGCCGCGACGCATCACCGCCACCTCTCTCTCACAGATCGAAGGCCCTGACACCTCCACAGCCCCACAGATCTATAGAGGATCTCTTTGTCTCTCTATCCATCATCGACGGCCGACGCCTCGCGGATTGACTGTCGTTTCAACTCCGTTGTCTTAAATATTTGTTGTTCGACAACATAATTGGGAAGGCCTTCTGTGCGCAGATCGTTTGGATTAATTTTTTTAATGTGATGTAATTTTTAATATGATGAAAACTATCTGTTATGTAGCTTTCAATGTATTTTTGGATCTGTGGCTATATCCATTCTTGAGTGTTTAGTTGAATTGCTGGTAATTGGTATTGATCAGCAGATCAGGTGTCATGTTATTTGGCTGGTTATTATTGTGTGCATTTTCTTTCTTTTTGTTTTGATTTTTGTGAAATTAAAAAAACTTTGAACAACAAGAAGTGTGCTGGAAAAAAAGGTAGTTTTTTTAACCTAACTATCAAAAAAATATTTATATATAAAAAATGAATTTACCCGCGGGTATTACCCGGTCCGCCCGGGTAAGGTATGGGTATAAAAAAAAGCTACCCAGAAAAATTTGGGTATTTTTTACCTGGCCGGATAATACCCGTACCCGACGGGTACCCCGGAGAGTGGGTCGAAGCATGTTCCACGTTCATAATGGGGGCTCATGGTGCCCGGGGGGCATGTAACATGACAGTGGTGCATGGGCGCGATGAAGTGTGTATGGTGCTAGGGCATGACATTGTGATAAAGAGCCTGGGGGCACGGATGTATCAGTGGTGTGGCGCACAGGCACGACGGAGTGAGTAAGGTGCCGGGGGCACTCTAGTGTGACAAAGAGTCAGGGGCACGATTTTATCAGTGGAGCGACACACGGGCGAGACGGAGTGAGTGAAAATTTGGGGGCATTGTAGTGTGACAAGGAGCCAGGGGAGTGACTGTATCAGTGGCGTAGCGTGGTGCATGGCGCGGCGAAGTATGTACGATGACGGCGCATGGGCACCGGCTACGGGGGTCGCCGAGACGGTGCGGGCTACAGACGTCGCAGAGTCCGCGCGGGCGATGAATGTTGGTGAGTTATCGCAGGTGACGGACATTCAAAGTCGTCGGCGGTGACGGACGTCCCAAAGTGGTCGCGGGCGACGGACGTCGCGGAGTCGGTGCTAGCGACATACATTGCGGAGTTGGTATGGGAGACGGATGTCACGGAGGCACATGACCCCTTGAAGAGAAGTGAAAGTGCTAAGGGGAAGACAAAGGCCAACCCTTGGCGAAGGGCCAAGGCCAAACTTGGGGGAAGGTCAGGGACAACCCCAAGGGGAGGCTGAGGCCGACCCCAAAGGGAAGGCCAAGAGAGAGGCCGACCCCAAGGGGAAGGCCAAGGCCCACTACCTTGGGCAAATTCCAAGTCACACCGACGGGCGACGTACGACATGTGACGGTCGAGGCGCGTTGAGTAGTCGTGCAAAAATGAATTTCTTCGTGACGAAGTCACGTAACAAAAGTGAGAAGTTTGACCGGTTGGAAGCGTTAAATATTTGTGCTGACGTGTCGTGCAAAATAGGAGCGACACTGGGCCCTTAGGTGCAACCAAGATAGGTTGGGAACAAATTCTTGTGTGAATCGCCCTAGGACTAAGACCAAAACTCAGCTTCCCAAAATGCCATGCTATTTGCTTCCTCTTACGATTTATGGCACAATTTTAAAGGAATAAGTCGCCTACTTTCTAGCTGATCATCTCAAAAGGATGTCGTCTAAGCCTACTACGGTACAAAGGTGATAGAACCAATCTTCCAACTACCTCGCAGTGTTCAGCACTGCAGATTTGTTGCGTAGAGAATGATGCACAACCTTTAGTCACTAGAAGAGAATTAAGAGACCGGGAAAGGTCTTTTCCTCTCTCCGCCTCACCCTAACCCATAAAAGATCCACTATATTATTGTTTAGACCAGTAAACAATGGTGATAATATGCAACAAAGACAAACAACGAAGAGGTATAGTATGGGTGGATGTTTAAGGAAAAAAAGGGGAGCCCTTAGATATGTGAGCAGGTTCATAGAAGTATCTGGCATGCAAAAGTAAAATGGAGTATGACCTACCATTTAACCTCTTTCGTAATAAAGAATGACTTATATGGTATTTGTGGGACTGATGGAGTATTTATCGTGACCCTACTAGATTCTCAGTCTGAGAAACACCAAAACAACAATGTTACATAAAGCATGTTCGCATCCAACCATTGGATTGCTGATGAAATCAATCCTTGCCACCAAATATTATGTACTCCCTCTGTTCTTCATTAGTTGATTGTGTTTGACTTACACGCTTATTTAGGATATGAGTCATATTTTATAAATTTCTCATTCTATCCAAGAGAGAGACACCAACTTCTAGGTAAGGCGTATGGACCCTTCCAATCTTGTAATTACCATGACTTTAGACACCAAAAAAAAAAAGAAAAGAACATAGTGAAAGAACAAGAAAAGAGAAAGTACAAGAATAAAAGGAGGCGGATGTTAACATATTAAACAAAAGTGAGGCAACACAAACATAAGCGAGAGACAAACCACTAAGAGAGAAGTAATCATATATGACAGCCCGATCGACCAACATTATATTCGAATCATCCTCCTGCTCTCTTTAGTCTTAAATGGATAACATTGTGTCGAGGAGGATTTCTTGGTTTCTATGAAAGGAGGAGGATTTTTCTCTTTAGGAGTCTATACATCGATGGATAATTCAAGATTAGGGGAAGATTGGTGTGACTCTTGTGGGTACTTTATATGGATTCATCATCATGTAGATTGCGTGAGTTATGAGGAATATATATTTGGATATGCATAGTCCTGACTCTTGAAGATGTGCCACTTTTGCTTCCTTCAACGATCTTTAGTGTGCTATATTGGTCACCAATTCGATGCAACATGTTTCAAGTGTTATGCACTTTGAATAACCAAGACATTAAATGTACCTTATGATGGTGTGGCGTGGGTGCTACATGTAAGCCTATAAATGGTTGGTCTTTTGACACTCAAGAAAATACGTGCCCAGAAGGATGAGCAGTAGGGGTGAGACCCAAGGCTAAGTTATCATAGTGGATAGTGGCGAGTGATGAGGTGGTTTGTGGAGGGGATGATGGGCGGTGGGAGACCGAGAGAAGAGGTGAAGGGCTAGAACGCCGCTGAAGAGAGAAGCTTAAGAATGAGAGGCTGGCAATAGGGTTTTTCGTGACGCTATAGCAAAATGGACGGCTGTGATTAGATTTAGGGATAGAATTATACATGGGGCGGGTTCGAGTTAGATATCGGGCGGTTTAGGGTTGGATACCAGGCTGTTTCAACTAAATACAAAACACGACCAGTACCCGCTACGGGTTAAAAAATAAAATACCATACCCCGCCCCACAACCCAGTCAAAGTCAAAAAATTCGTTCCTAACGACTGGGGGTGGGGCAAATACCCATCAAGTGCGGATCAAATTGCCATCCCTACACGATGAATTCTATCCAGGTCTGCCTCAACATATGATCCTTATGGAACATCAAAATAGATGAGCGCAATGAGAACAAACTCGCTCTTCCTAAAGAAGTAGCCCCAAGTGGCCACCAATATTCGGCGACCGAGCTTAAGCACACATCTTTGGTTTTGCCTTGGCAGAAGGCAAGAAACCTCTCATAGTTGAAGATATGGAGGATTTCTTTTTAAAAAGACCCAACTCTAAACTAACCAGCCTCCTCGAGTTTACTCATCCTCACCAGTCTCACATCTAAACCATAGTACGAATACCTAAAATTTGATCGCTAGCACAGTAAATATGCAAAGACAAAGAGAACGTTTGTAAATTTTCTAGACCACCTCTAATGCTTTTCTACTTAACAACCAGATTCTGTGCCTCCATGAATTTCTCACTTACTCACATGAGGAGCCTTAATTTGTCTGCAAATATCCCCCAATGGTTCACTTTAACATGGGATGGTATGATGAGTAAATTCTATGCACAATTCTTTACCCTCGAAGCCAGCAATTTTAAGAAGGAGAAAAGAAGCCCTCACTATTTGCATGCCTATTGGTACTCCAATTTTTACCCTCTCTCGTAATGCATCTTAATGCAAGTTTTTTCTATAAAGGAAGCATGAAGAAGGAATCCTTGACCTCAGTAAACTAGACATTGATGCAAACACACTCTCACAACATGACAAAAGAAATAGAAAAAATGCAAAAACCTTATCACATTTTGCAAGGCTGACCACCAAGTACTTTACCCTTATAACACTCTATAGTCTATTCGCATCAATTCTGTCAAATTTTCCTAGGCTTCTTCGATGGGGAAGCGTTGCTCAAGATCGTGGAGGATGGCTTGGTGGAGATGGCGGAGTCCTCATGGTGGTGATGGTGTTGTTGGTGGCCATGGTGGTATGGTGATGGTAGTGTGGCAGCAACTAGACTGTGGTTATTATGGTGGTGATAAAGAAAGGGACGTACTGGTCGTGGTGGTTGCTTTAGAGCAGTGGAGGTGGTGGTGTTGTCAACAAATCGAATATAGCAGCATCATGCTACTAATTATTTTTCACGTAATAAATTTTTCAATAAATTTTGATTAGCTATTGCACTTAAAATTAAATCACAAGTATTAAGTAAGTCCACCCTGACTTAAAGTTTTGATCTATTTATAGCAGGAATTAACTTTTTAAGTGTTACATGGTTAACCTTTGTCAAGACGCACTTGAAAAATAATGACAAAATTTAAATTTTAAGTGTTGAATTGCATTATCAAACACACTTATATTAATGACAGTTGCCTTCAACCATTCATTACCATGTACTGAGCTTTGTACTTAATAAAGTAACATTCTGAAGAAACCAAAAAAAAAATAAATTGTGGACACCTCAATTTTGTAGTTATTAATTTAAATAAGTAGTGGGCTCTATTATTAATTAGAGTTTGTTATTAAGCTTACGCCTAATAATATGACTTGATTAATTAATTTGGTCCACTCGAGTCCAATTGTCAAGTGTCTAAGTAATTGTTCTAGTCCAGTTCAATTGTGTTAAGACCAATCCAAATTGTCTAGATTTTATTTTTAATATTTTTTATTTTTAGCTTATTTAGATAATTTAGGAAAATATTGTATGAATTATCCCTAATGCAAAGATTAAATCCTTAATTTATATGGTTGAGAAATGATAAATTTTGAATATGGTACATCCCACAGCAAAATCAAAGATAATTACCAAAATTAGAGTCAGATGATGCCTCAAAATTTGCAAAAATTATTTTTAAATTATGGGATGAAGCGATCGGTTTTCGACTACCTGGCATGTTAGTTGACTTTTATCAATTTGTGATTTTTATTACTTATTCTGACTTATCTCTAGCTAGCATATTGACATTAGTCAATGTTATCAGTTCTGCGTCCCAGAGCTCTATAAATAGGGCTTTTAGCCTTCATATTTTGAGGTCCATAAGCTTATTCTCTTTAGAACTGGTCTACCATTTCTTCACGAAGTGATACACTATCTCTCTCAATAATTTTAGCCATTCATTTTTGCTCAAAAATGTCTTTTTAGTCTTTGCATCGATGATCATTTAGAGAGTGCTCTCGAGTCTGCCTAACAAGCAACTTCATGAGATAATTTTTATTAGCTTTCTAGTTTAATCACATAGGATTGTCTCCCATTCTTGTAGTCATAGTCTATTATAAATCCAACGTGTCCTTTTCATTTCTATATCTAAGTCTAGGACCGAAATGTAGATTACTTTTCATAGGACCAGAGTTGAACTATAGTCAGTTTTGGGTTCCAATTAGTCCATCCGGATACGTAAGCAGTCCGACCCCTGATGTCGAGTACAAGCCAAAAATATAAAATAAGCTTAGGGTTAGTTCTATTGCATTTGAAATGTTGCATGTTTAAGGCCGAATATTTACAAAAATGAAATAGAGACCGAAAAGGTGTGACAGGTGCTAACACCTTATCACAGCATAACTTAGTTTTTGAACCCATCTTCCGATTTTCTGTTGACCAGTCGTCCTTTGAAAATTATAGAGTTAGGATTTTTCTTATTTTTCCTTCCCTTTGTTAAATTAAATAAGATGGCGACCCCATAAAATTGTTCTAGGAACTTTTCCGAGGCGGTTTGCTGCAGTGATGACTCCACTGGGGAGCAATTACTTAGAGGACTAGACTTAAAAAATTCTCTAATGATTTTTGGTCTTGTTTTATATATATATATATATATATATATATATATATATATATATATATTATTGTATTGTGTGGCATGTACAGTATGATATAAATGTGGTACTTGAGCTTTTATTTCCATTCCTCACACACGTGCACGCTTTACCCTAACCCATCCACTTGATGGCAAGGGTTGGAGCCCTTGGACCTCCTAATTTCAAGGTGGTCTTTTGACTGTACCCTCAATTCCATGGCCTCGTACGAAAGAGAACTTTTGGTTTGCTTGGTATATTAAATGTCTTGTATACGTACTGGTGATCGCCAGTCATTAACTACCTGAGTCATGAGCGGGAGGTATATAGTACAGCCAAGCCCATGAGTGACCTTTACACCAGAGTTAAGATAGAAACCACACATCCAGACTGTTTGGTGTTCCGCCCTTTAAGGGAATTCCTCTATTAGCCTATGGTATGTTGGCAGGGAAACCAACCAATATTTTGTAAGCTAACTGGTAATTCACAAAAGAGGATAGACTCTAAGTAACCGTTCGGTTTACCGCTCTCCTAATGAGACGGTTAGTCTCTAGGTGCATTGTTTGAAAAAAATTCAAAACTGGCTGGTTTATTCTTTAATCCAACTCCTTGACCAATCGAAAGTGTATCCACCAAAATGACCGGACAGTTAGTCAGAACCCGTTCATCGCAGAAAACTTCCTGGAATTAAAGCCTAACTTCACTGACCAATCGGCTGGTTTTTGACCCTGATAACCGGACAGTTAGTCAGTCCCATCCCCAGACTTTTGAATATTCAAAAGACACCCCCATAACTGGGGGTATGAGCCAACCAGCTTGATTTATGTGGTATGTGGGATTAAATTATTGAAGAATTTCCTTATACAGTTAAGGCTAAAGCATGGTAAGAATCGAGACTTATCCAGAAAGCTCTCACAAACCCTAATGGCCGAGGAATTCCCACATATGTAACACCCCAAAATTTTTGTCTTATCAGAAAACTTTATTTTATTTTACGGTCTTATAAAAGAGTGTGGTTGAAATGGGGAAAATAACTAGGTGTGGGGGGTTTGTAGTAAATATTCCTATTAAGGTTAACATAGTTAAAGGACTTATAGAGGGCTGTCGTCCAATATTTTCTTAGCCTTCTTGTACGTGAAAACTAAAGAGAGAAAGGGAGAGAAAAAGGAAGTATCTAGGGCAAATTTTTGAGGTATAATCCCTAAAATTTTCTCTATAATTTCAGCCCTCTAATTGTGTGTATAGTGTATGTTATACTGTGTTATGTTTGCTGGGTGTTAATGGATAAAAAAAGGGGCTGTTGTAGGGGGCAGCTGTGGTGCCAATGTTGTGTGTGTTGGTGTATGTGTGCGTGAAGAAGAAGAGGGAAAAAGGAGGGGGCCTCCCATGGTGGGCAGCCGCGGTGCCATCTGTGTTGATGAGTGTGAAGAAGTGAGAGAGAGAGTGAGAGGGAAAGGAAAAGGGGGGGCTGCCATGGTGGGCAGCCATGGTGGTGGTGTTGTGTGGGTGTTTGTGTGGCGTTTAGGTGGGTAAATTGGTAAAAAAAGGAGGGGGAAGTGGGCTGTCGTGGTGGTGTTGCTGTGTGCGTGTTTAGGTGGGTGTGGAGGTGGAAAAAGGGAGGAGAAAGGGGCTGGCATGGTGGGCAGCTATGGTGGTGATGTCATGTGGATTTGTTTGGTGTATACGAGGGAGAGAGAAGGAGGCTTTCATGGGCAGTCGTGGGCAGCGGTGGCAGTGAGCATCGTGAGGTGGTGGCATTATGTGATGGGGAAGAAGAAGAGAGAGAGAGAGAGCAAATTAGGGTTAGGGTTTCTTAGGGAAGTAGAGGTGAACAGTGGCGAAAAGCAACGCTAAAGGTGAGATTTTAACTAGCACACCCTGCTAGGACTTTTAAGAGCTGTTTAGAGACTGATTTGCGCAAAGTGCAAAACCAAAC
>JAVXUP010004133.1:0-40652 GCA_033070095.1 Escallonia herrerae | reverse complement strand
CGTAAGGAATGTGACCGTGGACTCTATTGGCTTCCTTCGTCCACCGTTCCAAGATATACTGTGGAGGGATTTCACTAGCATTCTTGGCGCTCAAAACCCTCAACGCGTGTCGACAAAGTATACCTTTATGCTCAAACAGTTGACAGTTGCAATTAACCAACCCGGTGTCCTTACAAACTGCTACGGTAAAATGTCGTCTGGTCCTCGGAGCCGACGAAGAGCACGGATTGGCGAAATTCGTCACATTTGTCAAAGCATAAACCTTGATATCTCTGGTGGAATACTCGTGCAACTTTGTCATGCCATATTGATTCGACTTTAGTAGTTCCTCTTGAAACTGTCGAAACATTTCCTTGGTATAGACTTGAGCCGCATGAGCCTCTAAAGGTGAATAAAGTAGTATAGCTCTTTCTTTGTAAACTGTAGCCGCGTCGGCTTCTCTCTCACGGTACAATTGCCTGTCAACGGCTTTCTGCATCTCTAGTACGAACTCCGCTATACTTGAAGACTGGCCTACGTACCCATCAAAGAATGAATTCATAGCTTCGCTTCTCGAGGTCGTAGTCATTCCGGCTGCAAAAAACTTCTTGGTGTAGGCACCGACCCACTGTGTCTTGATCTCATACAACGATTGTAACCATTCATGATTGTGCAAATAGTAGTCATCCATTAACGTGGCCCACCTCTCCTCGAACACGTCTACCGTCAACGATTTCTTCACACATGTATTAAAGTCAGTCTTGAATGACGGATGGTTTGCATATACATTGTGAAGCCGTTCGGGATATTTGTTGCTTATGTGCCATGTGCACAGGCCATGGTGAGTATCTGGAAGGACCTTAGCGATTGCATTTTTCATTGCCAGATCTTGGTCGGTGATGATGGTCTTTGGAGGAATATGATACATTGCTTGAAGCCACGTTTCAAATAACCACGTAAATGACTCCTCCGTCTCATCCCTAAGCAGGGCAAAGCCAAACGAGATTGACTGATAGTGGTGGTTCACCCCGGTGAACGGAGCAAAAGGCATAGAGTACTTATTGGTGCGGTATGTGGTGTCAAACGTCACAACATCCCCAAAATTTTGGTAAGCAGCTCTAGAACGGGGGTCCGCCCAAAATATAGTACTAATGCGGTTCTCATCATCCAGTTGGAGACTGTAGAAAAATCCAGAATTCTCACTCTGAAGGCACCTGAAGAGATCAAGTGTAGTTTGAGAATCACTCTTACCGAAAGACTCTCTCCTCTGAGCACGAAGTTCATTTCGAAGGTCTACTTCGTTGAAACTCAACTTGTCAATCCCCCCAGCCTGGCTTGAGAAAACCCCCATCATCTTAGAAGGTGGAATTTTAGCCTCGGCCATTGTAAAAATCAGTTGTCTGTGTGCCGCGCTTATTTCTCGGTGTTGATGAATTTGACCAATCTTACTAGGGGTCATCAACTGATGATTATGGCTCAACTCCACTCCTGTCACAACCCAATGGTTTTCATTTTTTCGGTGTACTGCATACACATGGGCCTTGCAGCCGGTACCCGGAAATGTGTCCCGTTTTCTTTGTCTTGTTGTCCCTTCGTCACTGATCCGAACGACCGGGGGTACATGCGGTGCTCCTCTATGACACTCAAATAGTCTTGCACAAATTTGATCTGTATTCGCCCGTTTTCTAGTCGTCTTAGTTCTAATACCGAAACCTATCGTTTTCGAATATGCTCTATAGTATGCTTCAACTTCGTCCAGTGTTTGAAAAACTTGACCAACGTAAGGTGGATCAGAACCTTCACAAAAATTATTTCCTCTAGTTGCATCCATATTTATACTGAAATCTAAAAAATAAAAATTATATCATTCTCAACAAGTCATAGAATTAAATAAAAGAAGAATAAAATTTATTTAAACGTAATTGTTGGAAATTTTGTATAATGTAAAATTAGCAAAATAGCCCACGAATACGAAGGCAAATTACCGAAATGCCCCCGGGGGTTCATTATCACCCTAACGCCCCAAATCAGCTTCAAAATAACCTTTCAGGTGCTTTACTTACATTTCTCGACTAAGAAGTCCTTTCAAAAACTTAACGTTGCAAAATTACGAAAATACCCCTATCGGGGATGCGAATTACCAAAATGCCCCCTGGCATCATAAAATCTAAAAAGTGCTTTGAAACGGGATTTTAAGCTTCCTGAATTCACTCTTTAAAATAAATTTTCAGGTGTCTCACACCCTTTCATGAACTAAAAGTTATTTTAAGCACAAATTGGTGTAATGTAAAATTAGCAAAATAGCCCCCGATGAGCGGCAAATTACCGAAATTCCCCCGGGGGTTCATTATCACCCCAACGCCCCATATGGCGGCTACACCATCGGCAGTCTCAAAACCGCTTTGCTTACTACTTTTTAAATGTATCACATCAATTATATACCAAATATTTCCTCCGAAGATTTTAAAGGGGATGCGTTAACAAAAATTGCCCCGCTAAGTATGCAAAACACCCCCTGGCAGCCATTGCCCCAACAAACATCTCAGAACAACTGGAACAAAATAACTTTCCGGGTGTCTTACACCCCTATCCTATAACTAAAAATCATTCGGGAAATTTTTCAAGCTGGTTCAGTTAGCAAAATAGCCCCCGATGAGCGGTAAATTACCGAAATGCCCCTGGGGGTTCATTGTCACCCTAACGCCCATCAAACCACCTTCAAAACAACCTTTCAGATGTTTTACTTACATTTCTGGACTGAAAAACTTGACACCGTAAAATTACCAAAACACCCCTCACGGGGTGGCAAATTACCAAAATGCCCCCTGGCATGAGAAAATATCAAAAGTGCTTTAAAAAGCTATTTTAAAGCTTCCTGAGTTCATTCTTGATCTAAAAAGTATTTTACGGATTTTTTGCCTAAATATCGCGAACCGGTGTCCGGATCGAGCGCTTAAAAGCCCGTTCGGCCAAAAAATTAGCTAACGGCTTCGGAATGGCCCGAATTCCTTGGGAATGGAACTTCCCAACACCCTAGGGTTCTCATAAAAGTTTCGTACGAAATCGCGCTGGCTTGATATTTTAAATTACACTACAAAGTTACAAGGTTGCGCATATCAGTTAACCCCTTTCTAATCTTTGGAAAAATCTGAAATTTTTACCTGATACAGATCTTTTGAAAATAACTAGGGTCTCTGTTTCATACTTTGGCAAAATCTAGCTCTAGCTATTTTTTATAAATTAGTGAAAAAACTGTCTAATTAAGTTTTCACCTTTAGCGACAATTACGTCCCGCAATCAGCTGCAAAACAACATTTCAGGCATTTTACTTACATTTCTGGACTTAAAAGTCCGTCAAAAACTTTAAAAAGCTATTTTAAGCTTCCTGAGTTCATTCTTGATCTAAAAAGTATTTTACGGATTTTTCGCCTAAATATCGCGAACCGGTGTCCGGATCGAGCGCTTAAAAGCCCGTTCGGCCAAAAAATTAGCTAAGGCTTCGGAATGGCCCGAATTCCTGGGGAATGGAACTTCCCAACACCCTAGGGTTCTCATAAAAGTTTCGCGCGAAATCGTGCTGGCTTGATATTTTAAATTACACTGCAAAGTTACAAGGTTGCGCGTATCAGTTAACCCCTTTCTAGTCTTTGGAAAAATCTGAAATTTTTACCTGATACAGATCTTTTGAAAATAACTAGGGTCTTTGTTTCGTACTTTGGCAAAATCTAGCTCTAGCTATTTTTTATAAATTCGTGAAAAAACTGTCTAATTAAGTTTTCACCTTTAGCGACAATTACGCCCCGCAATCAGCTGCAAAATAACATTTCAGGCATTTTACTTACATTTCTGGACTTAAAAGTTCGTTGAAAAACTTTTTCGGAAAAATTACCAAAATACCCCTCGCGGGGTGGCAAATTACCAAAATGCCCCCTGGCATGAGAAAATATCAAAAGTGCTTTAAAAAGCTATTTTAAAGCTTTCTGAGTTCATTCTTGATCTAAAAAGTATTTTACGGATTTTTCGCCTAAAAATCCCGAACCGGTGTCCGGATCGAGCGCTTAAAAGCCCGTTCGGCCAAAAAATTAGCTAACGGCTTCGGAATGGCCCGAATTCCTTGGGAATGGAACTTCCCAACACCCTAGGGTTCTCATAAAAGTTTCGCGCGAAATCGCGCTGGCTTGATATTTTAAATTACACTGCAAAGTTACAAGGTTGCGCGTATCAGTTAACCCCTTTCTAGTCTTTGGAAAAATCTGAAATTTTTACCTGATACAGATCTTTTGAAAATAACTAGGGTCTTTGTTTCACACTTTGGCAAAATCTAGCTCTAGCTATTTTTTATAAATTCATGAAAAATTCTATTTTGACGCCAAAAAAAATCGCTATTTTGGAATCTTTCGAATGTAATACCCCGATTTGTCAAAACGTAATTTTGACGCTCTAAACACAAAGTTTAGACTATTGTAAGAACAATTTAAGCGTAACACAATTTAAACAATTAATTGGTAAGAATAAATTGAAAAATACTTACTTGTTTTAACTTGATATATTTAAAGAAAAATCCACCGATCTTCTAGCGTAAATTTTTTTTGTTTGTATGTAGGTGAGATAGGGAGAATGAGGAGAGTGGAAGAAATGATTCGGGGAGGAGGGATTTTATAGAGAGAAAAGTGAGAGAGGAAGAGAAGAAAGAAGACGGCCCGTGAGTGAACAGCAGGGAGGGGGAGGGGGGAATGACACGTGGGGGGTGGGGGGTAGGGTGGTAATGACACGTGGGGGAAGGGGGGGTTCACGGGTGGGGGAAGGGGGGTTCACGGGTGGGGAAAGGACATAGGGTGGGGGGCAAGGGGGTGGGGGCCAAGGGGGGTGGGGGTCACGGAAGGCATAATGCCAACCGCATGTAAGAGATGCGGTTGGGCATTAATGCCAACCGCTTGTATGAGTTGCGGTTGGGCATTAATGCCCATTATCTCGCGATATTTCATTTTCTCGTGATATTTTGGTAAATTTCTAGTGCCATTTTGGTCCTTTTTCTTCTTTTTCGTCCTTTTATCGTCCACGTGGCAGCTGCTTCCCAACCGCTGCTCTTACCTGCGATTCGGCGGGAAAATTATTATTTTCCCACCGGTGGGTGTGGATCGGCCCCCTATATATATATGGACTTCAGAAAGGATTTTAATTAAAACACCTCAAAACTACGTAGTTTTGGTCACTAGCCTTAGGCAATTTGCCTAAGGCTAGCAACATATTCATTTTTCCCTATCTATATAATATATAATAAGCGAAGAGAGAAAAGTAATGATAGCTTCTTTGCGCGACACATCATCGTTTCTTTTTACGACACGTCATATATTTATTTTAAGATTAATTAACTTCTATATAAGTAAATCTTATTCAATTTAAAAACTAATTCTAATCATTCTAAAATTCTATCTAATCAATATACTAATCTATTAAGACTTCTTTTTGAAAACATGTCCTTGAAATTCAAAAACTAATTCTAATCGTTCTAAAACTCAACCTTATCATTATACTAACTTATTAGGACGTAATATTGACTATTGTATCTTCAAAACTACTCTCTAATATGAATATAAAAACTCATATATATATATATATATATATATATATATATATATATATATATATATATATATATATATATATATATATATATATATATATATATATATATATAACGAATATCATACTTTTGATTTAAAATTAAAAAAAATCATTTAAAACCTAATTCTAATCATTCTAAAACTCTACCTAATCAATATACTAATATCTTAAGACTTCATTTTAACAATTATGTCCTTAAAAGTGTTTTCTAATATAAATATTAAAATTCATAGACCCAAAAAAATAGCTTATGAGATTTAGAATAAAAACGTGATCTAATAAATAATTTAAATTTTGATATGATCCTTAATTTTATATCTAATTAATTTTGCAAGAAAATGAGGATTTTTCTGTAAGTCCTATGTAATTCGAAAACTAATTCTAATCATTATACGAACTTATTAAGACTTAACTATTGTATCTTCAAACCCACTCTCGAATATGAGTATAAAAACTATAATATTTTTTATTTAGAAGAAAAATTAATGTTACAATTTAGATTAAAAACTTATGAGACTTAGAAAAAGAAATAATCTAACAATTGATTTGAATTTTGATAGGTACCTTATTTTTATATTTCATTAATTTCGCAAGAAGAATGAGGGTTGTATAATTTATAAATTAATTCTAAACATTTTAAAACTAACATAATCAATATGACTTCATTTTGATTATAATATTCTTAAAACCAGTCTTTAATGTGAATATAAAAATGCATATTACATTTAGAAGGAATAAAAATAACGTTCTAATTGAGTTAAATGTACTATCGTTATTTATATATATAGATATATACATAAGATTTTCATCATTAAAATTGAATAATGTGATATATATAGATTTAATAAACGAATTATAAGTTAGTGTTTTTAAATATGATCTCACGACACGAAACTGATTATACCCCATATATAAGGATTTAGAAAAAATCAAACTCTTTACTATGATTTATTATTGTCCCGATGTTTGTAAACCTTTTAAATCTAGAAAATGAACTGTACAACGTTTAAACTATATGCTACAAACATATATTTACGTAGTAGGCTTAAATTTGACTATTAAAACCTTGATTAAATTGTGATGCAATTCTTGCGTAATATTTGCATGCTCATGTTTGCTTTAGTTCCTTTGAACTATAAATTGAACGAACGATGTGTGGATTGTATTACAGTACCGCTTGATGATGTAAAAGAAAAACTCAAAGAACGCCAAAATCTAGCGATGACACTATAACACAATCTACTTTTGTTCTTTATACATATAGTTTAGATGAACTAAAGCGAGCATATATACCTATGCAAATATTTTGCAACAATTGCATGACCATTTAATTAAGACTGTAATTTTAAATGTACATGAGATGAAAAAAATATTCTATTGAATATCATGTTTGTATTTTAATAACTTGGTGATGTCATGAAACAATGATTTGTGAAGAAGATAAGAATGGATTATAACATTTACGATTCAAAGATAAAGAACTCTTAACCTGACATTTCAAACTAAGACACTTGGTTTTGAAAGGTTACATGTTGGACTACTAAACAAACTTAATAATAATATTGTCTTGACAAGTTTTTACTTGAAATTATTGCAAATAAAGTAATATAAATTTCTTACTAACAATTATAGTTTTAGCATGAATAAATTTTTTTCCCATAAGATGTTAATCTCTTTTTGTTTCTTGAAATGTGGTATGGATTGATATACTTTTTGTAAAATTTTAAAATATTTATCTAACTTGCTTCAGCTTGACTCGGTTATAATATCTAATAACTGAGGCGAAATACAATGATAGCTCGTGACACCTTATTGCATTAAGTTATTAATATAATTAGAGTTATAAAAACTAATGTTAAACATATTAATGTTGCTAAAGATCTCCAAACATTATTTTGAATGGGTCCTTAATTTTGCAAGTAATTAAATCGGTAAATATAGTAAACATTTAAATAATAAGTCGTATGCAATTCGAAACAATCAAAATTTTCTAACCAGTATAGTAACCTATTATGACTTTATTTGAATATAATAAATTGAAAAATCTCTTTAACATGAAATATTAACCTATAAAAGAAAAATTACTTAAGAGATTTAATAAGAAAAATTATGTTTTATTTCAAATTCATATTTAAGTTTTCTGTAAATTCAAATATGAATCTAACTTGATAAATATGTTGATTAAAATTTTGGACGGTAATTTCCTTACTCTAAGGTTTTGTGCTATCCTATTTAGTCGTATTGGTTAAATACAAAAAATAACATATGCTGATTCTATATGAGATATATTAAAAAAAATAGTATAAATATAAAATCTTTTTTATGTGAGCATTTTGTAAATTCAACTAATTTTTTGTTGAAAAAGTTTTGAACCAATTTTATTATGGTATTTTTATTGTGAGTAATTAAACTCTTAAGCTTTCTAAATCATGCATTAGCAATATATATACCATTTATGAAATTATGTTAACTTTTATAATTCTAAATAAAATTGCATATACAATATAAAAAGATATTAGTTATGTTGTGATAAATATAGACTAAAACTTAGATTGAAAACCTTATTATATCTGAAGATAAATCTTACTTAATAAGTATGCTTATTGTATACTTTGTGAAATCTTGGTTAAATTTTGTTCAACAATTTTCTTACTACGAGGTTTTGAACTATCATATACATATAGTCATGTTGGTTAAATTTTTTAAACTTTATATAATTACCTCGTGCACTGATTACTATTTTCTCTGTATACTTTGTTGGTAGATTACATTTGCTTCTAAAAATACCATATTATCCTTACTTAATTAGTCGTGTTGATTAACTTTTATAAATTACATTCTATAAATAAATATATGGACTAAAATGTTCTCTATCAAAATTAAACTAATATGTAATTAATGTTATGGACAATCCATTCAAAGGTACAAATTATTTTTATAAGATACTTAGAAAATAATAAAAATGTCTTGTATAATAGCAAATTAGTCTCAATATTTTCTCCACATATTTTTATTAGTAGAATTTACTTTTTTTTTTTGTGTACTAAATAAAACTTTTAATTTTTGTTCATCTATATAGTTATCAAATTAGAATTAGTAAATATGTACAAGAACATTGCTTATTGATATTTCACCAGAAGTTATTTTACTACAAGAAAGTTCAAGCTAAATATGAAAGTAACTATCTTTATGAAATAACCATAAAATTATATAATTGTGTAATATATTTTACTATACATTTTAAAACTATTAAAATAAATCACTATTAATAAACCGTCTCATACTTGACACGAGATTCTGGGCTAGTATATATAACGAAGGAGTGATAAGGTTGGGACAGTGGTAGGGTGATTTTGGTGATGGTGGTGGTCGTGGCCGTGATTGAATACATATATAGTGGTGGTGTTAGGCTGGTAGTAACTATTTGTTGTGTTACTGGGGTCTTTGGTGAGTTGTGAATGGTGTTGACGGGCATGTTGAGCAATGGAGAACGTGGGCTATGATGATGGTGCTCTGATAAGTAGGTGTTGGGCCATGGTTATGGATGTTCAACAAATGGTGGGAGCAGAGTTTTCCTTTCAAATGGATTTGTGAACAACCATTAGTGATCTCATAACTGCAACGTATTATGAACTGTAGGATTCTGAGCTAATGGGCAAATTTAGAGAATTTAGATTCAACTTTTGGAAAAAGAAAGGTTTGGAGAGCAATTAAGCCTTTTATTTTGTTCAACCCCTACGAATCTATCCTTCTACATAGATTAGTTATATCATATATATATGGCATACAGATATATGCATGTACTTGACTTGATATATACGCAGTTATTCGTGAAGTTCACAAATTTTGTCTTCAAAAGATAGATTGACGACATTTTGTGACCTTAACTGGCAAATGGTTGTTGATTTAGTAAATGTATATCGTGAAACCCTACTTGCTATATATTTAATTTGGTTACCCAACAATTTTGAACTCAGAACTAAAATTGATTTAAGCTTCTTTCATGCAATATTGGTGGTTTGTTGCTCGGAGTGATTGG
This sequence comes from Escallonia herrerae, assembly GCA_033070095.1. NCBI lineage: Eukaryota > Viridiplantae > Streptophyta > Magnoliopsida > Escalloniales > Escalloniaceae > Escallonia > Escallonia herrerae. The sequence goes on along the minus strand of JAVXUP010004133.1, from coordinate 31,009 downwards.
CTTTTCATGCAATATTGGTGGTTTGTTGTATGCAAACTTGAATCTAGCGGATGAACTTTCGTTGTCTTAGTAGTCAATACTTTTTACATGTCTTTTTGGTCTCCCGGTTATACTCCAAAATCCGCATCGGAAACCACAAAATATGAAATAATTGGACCCCCTTCTGGTTGGGCTAACTCAGTCCAACTATATTACATTGCTCTTTACACAAATCGTGTTCGCTGATTGCACCATATCATATACGGAGTATATCTAGAAGCAATATTTGACAATACAATTTAGTATTTAGCATATATAATTGCATGTACGTTAGGATTGACACTTCATTTGACATATATATATATATATATATATATATATATATATATATCTGTATTTCAATGTTGTCAGATTATTCAGATGGAATGGGCTTTGAAAATGTATGAGCACGATCCAAAAGTCAAGCTCGTGATTCTAAAGGTAAGGTGTTACAAAGGGCTATAGTACGAAACGTTTAACTAAATAGATGGATATACTACAATTACACGCTTTTACATTTTTAATATGTTACGCTTGTCCACACTTCCACCTATAGCAGTGAATTATGAAGAAAACGATAAATTTTTGTGTAAAATGACTTAATCGCCTAAAAAACTAAAGGAACTCTCTCTCTCTCTCTCTCCACACTTGAGTGAGAGACGGCTGCTCCCATATTTGTTGTCTATGACCATTGTGACGTTCTCTCTCCTCACCGTACCATGTCTGGAACAACCTCAGAATGGTTAGGAGTCTTCCTGCTTGATCATACTAAAACAAGCATAATATATACTTGTACACAAGTATAACAAACCAAAATGAATCAAGATTGAACAGACAGACATGCCAAATAATTCTCTTCCACTAAATGATGAAACTTTAGGTCTACATAAAATTGTGAAGCTAATAGAGTACTTTCTTTTTCCTAAGCCAACCGCCAAAACTAACACTGAGTCAAAATTCATAAAGAAACAATAGCTTTTGAAGAGAATCAACTTATGAAGACAATCATATTATGTCGATATTTCTCCAAATCATGTCCAAGTCCATCAACTCTCTGGCTACTAAAGGAGTTGGCAAAAGCACGCCAAAATCAACAAACAGCGTCATAATTAATTTTTCAGATCCATTCCTTGACTACAAAAGAACATCAACTAACAACACTACAATCATATGCTACAAAGAAAGATCAACCAACAATCTCCAAATAAGAGATGAACAACTCCCCTAGTCGAGAGACATGATCATATATCCATGCAACAAAATTATGAACAGCAGAGAAGAGATCAGTTTCATCCCCCATGATGAAGAAACAACATACTAGAGCATAGAAGAAGCTAAGAGAATGGAACACATAGGGGGTGGGAGGGTCTCAATGATGAAATTTATAGAGTTGGCTGCTCCCTGAAGTTCCAACCACAAACTTACACCTTATTAGATTTTTGTGTTATCTTCCCTCTAGCTTCTTTTGACAGGTGTGCCATTGTGAAAATAAGTTATCTACACTTTGCGCTATATATCATACAGTGGTGCTTTAAGTCGTATTCTTACCTAATATAAGATCAATGCTTTGTTCTGGGTGTTATGAGAAAGGCCTATTTTAAGGCGTCAAATCAACACTGCCATGCATTGGGTAGGTATAACTTGCACCACTAGAGTATTACTGTGTACCACCAAGCATTGTGTTGAAACCCTCTCTATTCTTTAGAGTACATGTATCATTGGAACTCTACATGACGGTAATTTGTGCAGAATTCCTCACGCTGTGGTTCTAGTTTTATTTTAATCGTTACTTATTCAGTCTTGTTCCCCAAATTGTTTTATCAAGGGAATTGGAAAAGCATTTTGTGCCGGTGGAGATGTTGTTAGGATGCTGCAACTCGCGACTGCAGGTTCTTGTAGTTTCTCTTGTGCTTATCACGGTGTTGTATCTATATATAGTTTACGTATGAAAAACTGTGATCCATTTGTCAACCAAGAACAAGTGGTGCATTGAAAGAGTATCATGGATATCAAGATTAGGTTCTTAACCTTTCGGGTTCTTGACCTTTCGGGTTCTTGTGCTTTTCATAGTTTGTAATCTCTATCATATTGTATTATTCCTTGCTCAAAAGTGGGTTTTTATATGTTTTCGTTGTCAATGGCCTCAAAGCTTCACCATATGTCTGTTTTTGGTTATTAAGCTTCCTTTTGTATGCATGGTTAAAAGCATACCATTTAAAAGGAGCGGTCTTCATCCTCTGAGTGCCCAATCCTAATATACCAGGACATTGGAGCTTTTCTGCAGCTTATTACAAGAAAGGACTTGTTTTAGAGTACCTACTTGCCACATATACCAAACCAGTGGTGAGATTTTCTGTGAGTATGATTTCATTAGCTATTAAGTACATTTTTTTTAATTTCACTTATTAATTATGTCCCTGATAACCCTATGAAGGTTGTCTTAATGAATGGAATTGTAATGGGAGGCGGAGCTGGACTATCAATGCATGGAAGCTTTCGAGTTGTAACCGAGAAGACGGTACTGACCTATCCTTTTAAAGAGGACAATGCCACCTTTCCTAATTCTATGTTAATAGGCTTGATTGCACTTCAAAGCTAGAAATTTAGCTGCATTAGGATTTACCATGATCTATCGTACAAGTTCAAGTATGCTAGGATTAAATAAGCTACTTGTCAAACTTTGGATATGCTATGACTAACGCTTGATTTAGACAGCAAAATCTGTTTGTGACAACCCCAAAGTAATGATTAAATTCTCTAGGTTTATGTTGTAGATCCCAAGTAGGACCCGAAGGAGGGTGAGTAATTTCTTAAGTACATGAAAATAAAACTAAGTGACCCAACAATCTGAAGTACAAGGTACTAAATTTGTGATTTTTGGTATGCAAACTTGTTCTTTAGATCTTATAAATGAGGCCAGTCAACAATTTATCAGTGAAGAAACGGCTGAAACTTCAACAAGTAAGAGATTATTCCTTACAATCTCTCCAATCTCAGATACCATAAAAAATCAACTGCACAATAAGTAAAAGATATGTAATGTTAAGATAGTAAAAGAGCATAATGCACTAGCAAAAAATGCTACCACTATGGGCTTGTTCAATTGATCCAAACAGAGAAGTCAACAGACATATAAACAGTGTTTTGACGGTTTCATCTCCTTATAGAACGACATATTGGGAATGTGAATACAATGAGAGATATGCGCCTTTCAATGCAATGACCACGGTGGTGGCATTAGTAATGGCCTCTGTGTCCTCCCAAAACCCCCAACATAGTCATGTCTGCATCACCACTCTTCGTGTACTGTTCTGTTAAGATGGGGACACCCGTAGCTCTTATGAATTTCGGTGTCTGTAGTCTGAGAATCAAAGTGGTTCCAGGCCCTAGAGATTTACTATGGAAACTATATTTCTGTTCGAGTACATGACTGACGGACGAATAGATTCAGAGAAAGAAAAAGGATGTTCAGATGGTCTTTAAAAGCGTACGTAGGATAAGAGCAAAAGGTGGACGTCTACTTCTCCGGTGTTGTGTGGCCATAAAGTTCCCCTCAAGTTGAATGAAATGTTCTGTAGAAACACCATACATATGAGGTGAGTGTAGTGGAGATGCGAATGCTTTGGAGCATGTGTAACCACATAAGGCAGGTGGAGAAATTATGGAAGAGACGAGGGAACATCCATCAAGATGGTTTGTTCATACCAGACGTTGGCTTTTAGATGCAACCTCGTTAGAGTAAGTGATTTTCTCTGAGTTGACGGAGTGAGATGAGGTAAGGCTAAACCAAGAGTAACATGAGGTAATGTAGAGAGAAAAGGTTTGATTGTTAGGACTTTAATAGGGAACATGTGCGTTGACATTCGGCAGAGGGAATGGAAGAAAATGATTCATGTTCTCCAATGTACATGTATATGTACATATTGTAACATACAATCATGAGTTATGCTCGTAACTTTTGTAAATTGAAGAAAAGATATCGCTCTCTCTAATTAACTAGTTGCGGACATGCGAAATTCAGTAGTGACTAGAAGACAATAAGTGAAAATGAAAATACGGTAATTGGTCTTAAGTGGACGAGCGTATTCCCTACTTGATTTTTATTGCTTTCAGTACACCCTTATGACAACAAAAAAAATAAAAATATACGTAGAGTCCCTTTATGTATCCTTAGGCTATGTTTGGCGCGCCGAATAAGTCAGTCAGATAAGGCCGGATAAGCCAGGATAGCATATCCTGGCGAATAAGGCCAGATAAGATAATTATCATGTCTAGCGTTTGGATCCAACCAGGATTACATGTCAGATAATCAGTTATATCCTGCTGATTGTGTTTGGCAGCACACCGAATATAGGTCAGATAAGATAAAAAATTAAAAAAAAAATCGAAGTCCCCTTTACACCATTTTGTCTTCATAAAAAGTTTGTTATTAGTACTATTAGCTGTAGTTACGTGCACAACCATCGCTAAAACAAAAGGTTTCTTCAAGTGCAATTCCTATGCAGCAAAACCTCTTGTTAACATAATTTTTCCGATCATTGCCAATCAGAGTAATAAAAGTAAAAGATCATTTGATCACAAGGTTACTTTTCTTTCTACGATGTTAACAAAAGGAAACATGCAATCTCAAATTCTTATCTGTTAACAAATTGACATGAATACTGCCAGAAGGTCAGCAAGAAAACCTGTAAACCTAAAACATGCAATCTCAAATTCTTAACACAAGGAAACATGCAATCTCAAACATGCATGAATACTTGATTATGATACCTAAAACATCAGATAAATAGTGAATTCTTAGAAAACCATTCATCAAGGTGTCAAATGGATAACAATTCATCACTATATATCATCCATAAACCTAAAAGTCCAACACGATGACAACTGAAATCCGGTAGAAAAGTGATAGTGCAAAATAATAGTCATCGCTACAAGTCCATAAATGACAACTAAAAACCGGTAGACAAGTGGTAGTCCAAAATAATAGCCATCGCTACAAAGTCCATCGGTGACAACTAAAAACCGGTAGACAAGTGGTAGTCCAAAATAATAGCTGTCGCTACAAGTCCATTGATGACAACTAATAACCGGTAGACAAGTGGGTAGTGAATCAAGCTACACATCGGTATTAAGTAACATGTGAGCATATGATACTTTACTATCATCAGGCAGGCAGAGAAACACATCAACAATCTCCTGTTTAGCCGCAATTTTGTGTGTCACTTGAAGTCGATCAAGCTCCGAAGCAAAGTCGATCCTGCAAAGCTCTTCATAAACTTTCTTCCTATCAAGGGATGCATCTTTAGCGTGACCAAGCCTTTCTGCCAGCATTTCCATCCTTTTGCCAGTAGCCTCCATATATGTTCCAAACACAGCCGTTAAGTTTTCCAATCCACTAGTAAACCATCAGTCATGCTGCCTCGTGTCCTTCTCTTCTTGATTGGCTTTGTTCCAGTTGATTGAGTCGCAGATCCAGTCATACGTATAGACATCTCCATGTCATCCAAACCAATAGTACCCTATTCGCGATCTAGATCTTCCACCGCATCACCTGGAGCTTCAGTTGCTTTTCTAGTAGCTCAATCCTTGCCAAATATAAATCCAAGCTGATCATACTTGAATAATGGTTTATTAAGCAGGCACTTGGCTTTCGGGTGACTCTGCAAAGACATAATTACAATTTCGTGCAAAAAGTTAATTATTGGCAAAAAGAAAAAAAACTAAAAGAAATAATCGCTAGTTACCTTCAAGTAAGCTCCTCATTCTGTACCCTTAACCTCAACAGAATGCAGTGTCTCATTCCATCCAAAGCCAGATGATCCAAGCATATCTGTCACCACATAGTACTTTCTCTTCAACCCCTTGTACTTGGACTCGACGTGAGGCGTTGCAAGAAAATTGCAACCCGGTAATTTTTCTTCCATCTATTTCTCAATATGAGAGAAAGTTCCAGGCTTGAATCATGTTTCATGTTTCATGTTTCCTTCCTTCCTTGACACAGTCTTGCATTATATCCAGAAAAGTTTGTTCTTCAATGGTGGTCCAAACCCGATGATTTCCTTTGTCTTTGGAGGTAGCCTTTCCTTTGTTTTTGGAGCTAGCCATTCCTGTACAAAAAGGCATAAGTGAATTACAACAACTAAACGTCAATTTACAATTTCTTTGGAATATCATAAGTCAACACACAGCCTTAAAATACAACCATAAGTCAATCAGTGTTATTATAATATAATTAAAATTTAGTCCACGCTCTTAAAATACAACCATAAATCAATCCACATTCTTAAAATACAGACATAAGTTCATCCACGCTCTTAAAATAAAGTCACAACGTCTACAAACAATATTAAATTACAATCTCATGCTTGGCCTCTCCATTCATCAAAAATTTCATTGGCCAAGTTGTCTCTCCATTCCGTCCACTGATAAGATGTTTAAATGATAGTGATTGCATCACCATCCAAGTCAGTTTGTTCTTCAGTCACCATATCTAGCTCAGCCTCCATTGGGTCCACCACCATTTCAGTTCTATAAGATTATGCAGCAGACAACATGCTGTAATTATACATCCTTGTGTTTTAACAGGATAAAAAGACGGACTGTGCAAAATAGCCCATCTTATCTTCAAGAGGCCAAAACATCTCTCTATGATGTTTCTAGCAGAAGAATGCTTCAGGTTGAAGAGTTCTTGATATGTAGTTGGTGGAGGTCGATCTTTCCATAATGACAAATGGTATCTCGTGCCTCTATATGGTGCAAGGAACCCTTGGCCGTTTGTATAACCGGCATCAACAAGGTAATAATAACCTAACATAAAAAATAATGTCTCTTAAGAAAGCAGTATATGTAAGTAGAAATATCAAATGACCTAACTTTTAACATAAAATTACCCATAGGAATCCTTTATCCATTTCTCCTGCTAATAGCATCTTTAAGCACCCTAGAATCAGCAGCTGAACCCTCCCAACCTGGCAGTACGTAGATAAACTTCATATCCTGAGAACAAACTCCCAATACATTGGTTGCAATGTCACCCTTTCTTGTACGATATCTCAATTGATCCTCCTCTGGCACACGCATTCTAATATAGGTCCCATCTAAAGCCCCTAAGCAATTATATAACCACAAAGAATATAAAAGAAGGAATTAGTCTCATGCTAAAAGTAGCATGCTACATTAAAGCATTTCCATTTCCATTGCTCAAAAAAATAGAACTTCTTCATACCTTAAAGTATTTCCATTTCTCATAAGTGCAATTGTTAGTGACAGGATCTGGTGCACTAAGTAAAATGTCTTGTAAACGTAACACTGTGTGCAATACTGCATTAAAGTGTCTGCTAACGGTTTCCCCTAACATTTGGAACTCAAACTTGATTCTACGATTTTTCTCATGATGACCAAGTATATTCAAAAAAATTGCTACCTGCTCCTCTATACCTATCTCTCCCTTAGCTTTTAACCCACCAGTTGTACGAAGAAGTCCACATAATACACGAAATGTGTGTCTATCCATCCTTAGTTGTTTTATGCAATTGACGTCGCTCACACTAATCAAACGATTCAACCTTTCCAACCGAGTTTGCTTTCTATAAGATGAACGCTCCTTGAAAACAAATTTTTGGTAATGCCTCTGAGCAGTAATATGTAGCACCATAAGAAGCATATACATAAATTGAATCTGCAAATGTATCTCCTCAAGAACAAGGTAAACTGCAACGCTTCATCTCTTTCATCAGCCATGTTACGCAATCGAACACTACGAATGCATAAAAAAAAAAGGGGTCAATGAGGACACCAAAATGCACAACAGTAGCTTCTACCTAAAAACAACAAGCTAACCATGAGCTGAGAATTAATAACTACCTAACAATTGGCCACATTATGAAATTCAGCATTATTGACATGGTTTAGTGTGAATTAATAAATACATAACTGGCTAAGTTGGCCAGATTATGAAATTCAGCATTATTGACATGCTAAGTGATTATGCTTTAGTGTATATTAATAACTATAGACTTTTTAGAGCAAAATCCAGTGTGAAACAATTATGCGTAAACAACTAAGTATGTCCTCTTTGATTTCTCTGCTAAGTGATTATCTAAGAACTAAAAGAACTGAAACCCTGAAATCATTTTACTAGGCTATCCTTTCAGAAGGCTCCATGCTTTCATTAATATGCACAGTACAATCATGAATGCAAATCTGGAAAGCTTGTAAAGGCTTGAAATTGCACAATAAAAGCAAAAATACAAATGAAATGGAAAACACAGTTTCTAAAAAACACACAGCCTATTGAATATGCATCAAGCTTAACACAAGAAAAAAAGGCAAGAGGTGCCCCACAACAGAGCACACATTTCTGCTCCATCCATCCGAATCAACCAACCCAAAAGCAAGAAAGAGAAACTGAGATAGAAGGAAACCCATTTCGGAGGGAGAGAGAAAGAAAAACAGAGCACCAATCACTGTCCTCCCAAAAGACATCACAAGCCATCCATCCGGATGCATCATTCATGGGTTGCACTGCTTCTCGTCTTGATATCCTTTTCACTTCACCCACTGAAGAGCAAACGCCACCTTCCAACCCATCTTCTTTGAATTCTTTGTCCTCCACTCCAAAATAAGAACGTGTTTTAAAGCCCGAGTCAAGCCGTATAATTTTAACTACCGACGGTCTACATTCCACCGGAAATGGTGAAAACGATCTCACTTTCATCTTCGTTAACATCCAGGAGCAGCTATTGCTATTTCAGTTGGGTAAATATGCTCCATCTTTGCATAGTGATCGACGTTCTTATTTTGGATGTAAACGTTTATGAGCTCAGGAAGTTCTATGAATTGAAGTTCCGTGAGGAACAGAAACCCTCGATACTGCGAGACTCTGTGATCAACACTCTCCGCCTTGATTATATAGACATGTGATTTCACATTTATGAATCTAAAAAGTTATCTTTTCCGATTCTTACTTAAATATGAAATCAAGACTTGTAGATGCTGTACTTTCCTAGATCTGAAAGTAATGGGTCCGTTGATTCAGAATCGAGAAGAAGATTAAAAAAACTGAAGACATTGACGAAGAAAGAGGGCAGAAAATGACATACCTGTCGGAGATGGTCGGCGGCGGAGGAAGACGAGAGAAGACTTCTGCTCTCCTTTCTTTATGCCTCTGGTTTCCTTTTCTAACCTAGCCCGTAATTTCTTATCCTGAGTGCTCTGAATTAAAACAATACCACCCCCCAGGTACAAGTTATCCCACTTAAATGGGATAAAACCCATCCTCTGGATTTCTTATCCGTCCATTATTAGTGTGTCCAAACGCCAGATAGGATTATTTTTATCCTATCCGGGGTCTTATCCGGCGCGCCAAACACAGCCTTAAGGTATTCCTCGACCGAAAGAACTCTAATCCTAGTTAAGTAAGGGCAACAAGGTAATTTCAAATAAAACCAATTTGTGCAGTTTGGGCAAGTCCCTGACACGGATGGCTTCCCTGTTAGATAAGCATCCGCAATTCCTCTAGGACGTAATCCAGAAAAGGCCTGACCATTGTTAAACAATTTCATAAGATCATATCATTTTGGTCAACGAGTCCCATAAAATTCTAGAAAAGATAAGATAGAATTTTAGCAAAAGTGTGGCACCATCGGGTACGCTGGTGATGGCCAGGATTTGTCCCCGCCCCCCCCCCCCCCTCGCCCTGCCCGTGAGTAACATTGATGCACCTCGTTATTAGTTTTTGGGTGGATTTTTGAAATTGGCCTTAGAATGGCTTGTGCCTAAGCTTGAAGCTTGGTAACGTGCGTGTGAGAGTCTACCATTACTAGCTTGTTACTAAGCCCAACATGTCTTGCAACTTATATACCCATGTAACTTATTTAATCTCTCCGATGTGGGTTTGTACTTATGCACGTTCAAGCAAGCAACTTTGAAGGTAAAATCAAGAATGAAAATATTTGATTTTTGGCTTTGAAATACTTGTAATTTATTCACCAAATACAACAATCCTTGACATATTTCAAAGGCAATAATAGAAGAACTCGAGTGGTGATAAAAGCATAAGCAAACAATGCGTAAGCACCGGTATCTTTTGGACTATGAACCGATGCATAGGTCGATAAGACTTGATCTACAAGAACTTAGTGACATTCAATATTTCTATGAATTTTCTTCCTGATTGTGGATTAGGAGAACATATCACCCACACTACGAACTTTGAGCAACGCTGTTCTCTTGTTTGGCACGTTTTGGCCATGTGTTGTACCTAGATTTCATGAGTGCTCTAGAGAACTTGCCTAAGTTCTCATAGAGGCGGCCCCAACTCGACACCTACTATAGGTGGATTCATCAAGTGTATACTACAAACAAACACACTACCCAACTACTTGGGCTATGGATTTCATTAATGCTCAACCTCCAATGTTGCTGTTATACACTATCCTAAACTATAAGAATGTACTGTCACAATGTAATTTGGATAGTGTCTAAACTAATCAATCAGTGTCTTGTTATTACCTATATGAACCTAATTCTTAAAATCACCATTCATATAGGTTGGACTCCCACCACTGTTGAGCTCTGGTCTAGGCATACGTCCCATTCCCCTTGATGTATTCCTCACTACCTTCATGCTTAGTGGTGTCGTCAGACAATCGACCAAGTTCAACTCTGACTTCATAAAATTAAGGGATATAATCCCATCATTTAGCAGTTGTCGCACAATATATTGTCTTAGACGAATGTGTCTACTCTTGCCATTGTAGGCTTTGTTCTTAGTGCGGGATATCACAGCCTGGCTATCACACATCAATGACATAAAAGGATCTGGTCGCATGCACAAAGGAATGTATGCAAATAGGTTCCTGAGCCACTTTGCTTTAGTAACTGCATTGTTCAGCCTATCGTGGTTCCCATGTGGTTTGTCATGCCTTTCCTCAATCAAGTTGGCCTTTGAAGTAAATTCATTGGCCTTAACAGCTTTTTTGCGACTCCTATTTTTTCTCTTCAATATGAAAGTGCACTATCACGTCTTCCAGGGTCATGTCCTTTCTCTTGTGCTTCATCATGCTTTTGTAGTCTGGTCAGGATTCAGGAACTTTTTTAATGAAAGAGCTAGTTATGAAGGGCTCGGGCTCGGGCATCTCTTCTTTGGCAAGTTTGGCTAGAACTAGGTGAACCTCATGGGTTTGGGTGGACACATCTTTCTCTTCCAACATTTGGAAGTGTAAAAAATTGCCTCTCACATACTTTTTGGTCTCACCATCCTCAATCACGCATTTCTTATTCAATGCATCCCAAATATTAGAGGCATGAGCATAGTAGCAACGAACGTCATTCAGTTCATCCTAGAGGGAATTCAAAATCATGCTCTTGCACATTTTTTCTGAGGTTTCCCAAATCGAAAGCTCATTTTCGAATTCTTGGGGATTAATATCTTCCTTTGGCGTGGGTTTAGGCTTGGAGAGGACAAAGTTCACCTTGCAAAGTACAAAATTAAAAGGAGTTTGCTTTGCCAACTTTTAAAGTTTTAGCATTTGGATGACTCAAGTTGAGTCATCCAATGACTTAAAGTCTCGAACGGCTATCCTCTAGAATTCAGCAGTCTCTTTTCATTAACGAGCACTCGAACAACAAAGGCTAACACAAGGAAGAGAGGTCTGAATGTTTTTCTCTGTCTAAAGTCAGAGAAGAGGTATAGGAAGAAAATGAGAAAAAGTCAACTGTGTAATTAAGGTGTAACGGCTAATTAACTAAGACAAACATGGAATTAATTTTAGGATGTGTCTCAAGACAAAAAATGGCTATTGATTTTGACTGACAAAGATTTAATTCCAGGAATTGTCTGCTAATAAAATCATGTCATCTTAGTCAAAGAGTCCCAGAAAATTTTAGAAAAGATTAGACAAAATTTTAGCAATAGAATGGCTTGAGCCTAAGCCTGACTCACGTGCGAGTGAGAGTCCACCATTATTAGCTTGTTACTAAGCCCAACATGCTTAACAACTTTATACCCATGTGACTTCTCTAATCCTCCAATGTGGGATAGTGAGATTTGCATAATTTATGTAAGTCCAAGCATGCAACTTTGAGGGTAAAAGCAAGAATGAAAATATTTGATTTTCGGCTTTTAAATACTTGTAATTTGTTCACCAAATACGACACAAAGACATCGCCCTAAGTTCACACTTTTTCCCTGGCTAGCACTCATTAGTCTTCTAGGAGAACTTTAGGATTTGCCTTGTTGAAACGCCATGGCTTCTAGTGATCTTGGTTTGAAATTTTGAATTCGTTGTAAATATTGTTCTTTCATATATCATGTTGGAAACTTGTTTAATTACAAGAGTAAGCCGACCAACAAGTATGGTCTGATTTTTATTTATCTTTTTAGTGAACGTTACCTAATATTAGTTTCATTAATTATTTTAGGTCTTTGCCATGCCAGAAGCATCGATTGGACATTTCCCTGACATTGGCGCTTCCTATTTCCTTTCGAGGCTGCCCGGTTATTTTGGTAGCATTTTCTTGGCTCCATTTTTTTCGAGTTATATTGACTTTCAAACTTACATGTCATGGAAATGTTCACCTACTTTTCACAACTCAATCCACATGTTCTGGATTTTTGGTTATTAGCATAGTAATTCAAGTCAAGTTCGGGTCAGTTTATGAAATACATTATACCATAAGATTTGACAGGATGTATTGATATGTACCACATATCGTGAGATAAAAAAGACATTAACATTATTAACAAATATCTTATTAACTATAAAGAATAGATAATGGCACAGTAGAGCCACTAGATACTTGTCTTCTTTAAGCTTTTACTTTAAGTTGCCAAGTAATAATTTAAATGAATATTAGCTTAACACTTAGAGTAGAAGAATAGTCATACTAGTGCTATATAGAGCAAAATGGCGAATACGATTGTTAGTGAAATTAAAAGGTTGTGAGCCTATGACATATCCTTTTTGAATTGTAGATGTTATGTATGAGTATAATCCTTTAACTTTAAAGTTTTTGAGGTGTTACCTATTTTTCGAAGGTTATTATATTGATCAAGTAAAAATCTAAATGGATTAAAGTTGCATGTCAAATTTAACAGGACTTACGTATATACCTTATAACTTTCAAATAAGTTATTATTGCCTGTAAAAATAAATTTGACAGAACGACCACATAATATTCAATATTTTCAAATGTGTGTACGCGCGCGCGTGCGTGTGTTTCTTTAATTCTTATAAGATGCTCGTAATGAGGAAACTAAATTGATGACGATGACGAGTTTTTGTTTTAGAGTGTTAGAATTATTTTCTACATCTTCAATGACTTGTCGCAAAATTATAATTTTTATATCTATTAAGTGCACTCATAATTTCCTTTTTTTCTTTTTCAGGAAAAAATAATTAAGTAAAAATAGAAAAATCTTTTCATTGATCATAAGGCCCTATGCAAAAACAAACAGGTTAATCGTTTGTTTTGTAGAATTACATAGATATTTTTCTACATTTTAAAGGTTTTAAATGTTCTAAAATATAGTAACTAAGAATTATTTGATTTAATGGTACCTTTTTTTCTAATACATAACCGATTCCTCCAAAAATATCATATATGTGATATATATATATATATATATATATATATATATATATATATTACATTACATTAAAATAAACTCGTATGTTATTTTTGTTTTCTAGATTTTTTATTATTATATGATAGAATTAGTTTTAAAGACACGATTTTCAAAATTAAATCTTAATAAATTTGTCTATATATTTTTTTGAATTTGTTCTCAAATCCCTCACATAGTTCTTACAAAATTAAGTAAACTTAAAAATATGGATCACATCTAAAATAATATTTGCATACATTTAAATATACTAGCATGTTTAGTATATAACCTTAAATCTTTTTCAACTATCAGATTTAAGAATAAGCTTTATTATTATTATAATTTTAATTAAAAATAATTAGATACTCATTTGTTGGTCGTATGGTCTCATCCAAAAAAAGATGGTCAATTTTTTAATTTTACCAAAAGGATTCTAAAAGCTATATATTATATTGATAAATCTTTAGATCAATATGGTAAGCACATATTAAAAAAAAATTGAATCAATTGTTACATTAATTTTTACTGCTTTAATCTCAATTGTAACATCATCTTTTCTCTTTTAAATCTAATATGTTATTTTTATTTTTTAGATGTATAAATTTTCATATTCATATTAGAAAATGTTTTTAAGGGTACAATTAAGTCTTATAAGTTAGTTCATTAATTAGTTAAAGTTTTAGAATGTTTAGAATTCGTTTTTCAATCATAAGGCTTACTAATATGGAATTTAACTTATTAAGAAATAAGGACCACATTTAAGATAATATTATTATTAGATTTTATATATATATATATATATATATATATATATATATATATATATATAAGAGTGGTTTTAAGGTTAAAATAGTCATATTGTATTTTTGCATCTTAAAGGTTTTAAATGTTCTCAAATATAATAAGATTTGATTGCACCTTTTTTTCCCCTAATGCATATGTGATTTGTTTTTAAAATCTCATATATGCTTGTATAGCCACTTTGTTGATGACTTGGTCTTATCAAAGCAAAAAATTATCCTATAATTTGATTATGAATTTTATATATTATGTAGATAATTTTTACAATGACTATATTATGTGTAATACACATACATTTATTACACTACAACAAACTAAAATTAACTGTAACCTTTTTTTCTTTTAAGTATCCGTAAGTTATACTTTTAGATACGTAATTTTTTTATCTTTTGTAATAGAGAGTTAGTTTTAAAAACATGATAGCCAAATTCAAATCCTAAAAATTTAGTATACTTAGCGTCTTATAATTAGTTTTCACATTATATAAGGCTTCCTCGTATAGCCCTTATATAGTTCCTAGAAAATTAAATAAACTTAGAAATAAGTATCGCATCCAAACTAATATTCTACCTTTAGATACGTTGACATGTTTAGTATATAGCTTTAGGTCCTTTTCAACTGGCAAATTTATGAATAAGCTATATCATTATTGTGATTTTAATGAAGAATAATTATACAGTCATTTGTTATTTGTGTGGTTCTACTAAAAAAATAACATTAATTTTTTTTGTTTCACGAAAAGGATTCTAAATGCTGCTACACTATATTTAAAAATCATTACATCGATTATAGTAAGCATTTTTTTTTGTTTCCTTAGCGTCTAATAATTAGTTTCTACTTTTTTTTTTTGTTTTTTTCTCTTCTAAATATAATATGTTATTTTTGTTTTTAAAAATATAAAATTTTAGATTCACATTAGAGAGTAGTTCTTAGGATACAATAGTCAAAATTAAATCCTAATAAGTTAGTTCATCAATCAGTTAGAGTTTTAGAACGTTTAAAATTAGTTTTTTTTAATTATTTTAGGCTTAGTAATATAGAAATTAACTTATCAAGAAATAAGAACACCACCCAATATAATATTTTAGACTTTTAGTGACACTTATTATGGTTATAATTTTATTTCATATTAAAAATATAATGCAATAATGTGTCAAGGGAAAAACTATCTCTGCTATTATGTGTCAAGGCAAAAACTCCCGCTTCGTTTATTATATATTATATATAGATGTAAATTATCTGTGAATCATTCATCATAAAGTACTTGTAAATGGAAGGAGATGACCTGCAATAAAAGTTGTAGAATCATGACTTCAACACAAAACACGAACAGATAGTCATATCTCACCAGATCTCTTAACGAGCTTTTGTTTCCAACATAAATGGTCTCATGCATGCAGTATTACATTCCTTAATTCTGTCTTAATATTCGAATGTTCCAAGGTGAATATCTTGGGCTAACTGGAGCAAGAATTGATGGCACCGAAATGCTCGCATGTGGCCTTGCAACTCATTTCGTCCTTTCAAAGGTAGAAAGCCAGTCCGTGGACATAAAACTGAACGCACCCCACTTGTATGAAATTGAAAGTACAATGACTTTGGATACCTCTAAACTTTTGTTCCCTGATTTTCTTATCTTTCCCGCGATTTGTAGGATCTTCAATCGATAGAGAATGATCTACTCAAGGTGTCATCTTCCGATACTGCAACAATCGATGAGCACATCAAGAAATACATAAATCAAGCACATATGAATCATGATAGCTATTGCAAGAGGTGATTATTTTATTTTTGCTTTATGTACTTCATGTAAAGGTATTTAAAATGTATACGAAATATATGAAGGCTTCTTCCTTTGTCTTCCTTAACTTTGTGGATGAAATAGATTGGAGATTGTCAACAAGTGTTTTTCCAAGAAGACGGTTGAACAAATACTATTACCGCTTGTAAGTGTAATGGTTTATGTTTTAGCTTGTATAAGAGTACATGCATTGTTAATCGTATTTTAATTTCTTCTCCAAAAAACATGTGACTTTTCAACCTCTTTCCTTGTTATGTAAAACCTATGACTTTAACCTCTCAGAATAAGTTTAACTCAAACAGTTCCAGCGAGTCAACTTTCAGTAAAAATAGCGCGTACTTCTAGCGTAAGAGTATTGATGAAAATAGAAATAAGAAGTGAGCCTGACTCTAAGACTATATTAGAGTCTGATGTCCAACCAAAAGCATATTAAAACCAAAATGTATAAGCTCACAGATGTAAAAAAAAAGATCCATCACTTTTTTCGTCCCGATTTGACTTCAACAGAGTCAAGGGAGAAGTTTTGAGGTTAAAACTTCTTCGAAGTGTCTGAGGTTCCAAGTCACGAGAATTAAATATCATACACTACATCAAAGGATTATTAGGATGCATCATTACTGATTTATTTTCTTGTCCAGGAGAATGAAGTTTCACGTGGAGCAGACAAGTGGGTTGCCAAGGCAATAAGCTCTATGAAGTCTGCCTCACCAACGAGTCTTAAGATTTTCCTTCGATCTGTAAAAGGAAAAAGGAAGAGTGCAGACGTTTGATCGTTGCCTAGCTCGTGAATATTCAATGAGTTGTCATACGATACGAGGAACTGTCAGCAGGGATTTCCTTGAGGTCTCTACTTGAAAATCAAGCTTTCTTTTTACTAAGGTGGTATTTCCTTTTTCCTTTTAACGATGAGTTAGTTAATATGCAGGGTTCAAGAGCACTGCTCTTTGACAAAGACAAAAATCCAAAGGTACACAGAAATTTTGTTGTTGTTATTTTTGCTCTGGTTTATTTGCATAATATTATTTTAATTGTCGATCCAAGGCAAACCATTGCATAAGATGGCATTTGCGTCAATAGAGATACACATCATTTAATCTAATTATTTAGTTGGTGGGGGATATACCATAAAGAGTCATTTTGCAAGAGATCTTTTGTATAAATCATAAACAGTACACAATTAAATCCGGAGAAAGTTAAATAATGTCACTAAAATGGCAACAACGTGATCTTCTTAATTGAAAAAGTTACGACATTCCATAGTGGTAAAGGTTTCTTCAGCTTCTGTGCATGGTCACAATTCGAGTGTCATTGATTTTTATGCTCCGGTCAAACAAATAGAAATTGCGTTTCCAACAAAACTGCCCATAATTTGAAAATGAGACATGGGGGTTTCTAAAACCATTAAGGTGCGTTGTTTGTTAATTAACTCATTTGGGCCATGCAATGCAAGTATCGAAAACTCATAGACTCATTGGTTGATTATAATATCCAGTGATATTTACCTATACTTATCTATGTCTATACATATATATAAAAGTACGGATGAATTTAAATAGCTATTTTTTATATAAAAAAAATATCGTTTTCAATTAGAAGTCTTCGTAAAAGATTAGTGGTGATTAGGGGTATTTTTGACTTATAACTTTTATCCCTATTAAATATCTATTTTGAATTAGAGTGTTATTGAAAAAATGAGGGTGTTTTTTTACTTTTGATTTTAATTTTTTTTTTCATTTTTGAACAAGAGTGTTACAAAAAAAAAAAAAAACAAGTATTTTTGTTTTATTCTCACAACATATCAAGTCTCTTTTCTTAAAATATCTTAACAGAAATATATGATTTTGTAATAGTTAAGGGTTGTATTGAATTTTATTTATAAAAAAAGGAGAAATCTTATGTAGATCCTATAAAATCCTGCATTCTCTGTGATTACCAAAAGTTTTTATTTACGTTAAACTAAACTATTTTAGAGCTACTACACCTTTTCATCAAATTTGATTAATAAAATATAATTTGCAGAACAAGGTTTTCTATAACCTTCTAGAAGAAATGTAATATGCTTAACCAAGTGGAATCTTTCATTTTGATATTTGTATGTTGATGCGTTCTAGAGATATGAATTATCGTACATGCGTATAGATTTCAATCAAATCATATTAGTACATTGAAACTATTGTAAAGCTAAAGTTTAATTCTATATTTAAATATCGACATATTGGTATAAGAAAGCTATTGTAATACTGGGGGTTTTTAAACTTTTTTAGATGGATATATCAGACCATTTTGCTCCAAATTTTACTTTGAATTAATGGCAAGCAAATAATCATTTATTCGTACTAAAGTTATTGGAATACCGTAATTTGTATAACAACATATTCTTTATACGATTATTATCTTTAGATGATCTACTGTAGCTTGAATACCATATATTTGCATATGGCTATTGTTTGTATATTGCATAGGATTAATTGAAACTCGATTTGTAAAGACTCCAAATTATTTGAGCTCAAATGGTTAATAACTTTTTTTCGCTTGAAAATTCTCAAGTTATGATACACAAGGGATTAAATAATTAAATATTTTTTTCTCAAGATACTATTTTTAGAGGTTACTAGATCTATTGACAGTGCTTATGACTTTTTAAAAAAATGAGGCTAATTTACAATATTTTCTGCTAACTTTAAACATTTTTCTGCTAAAGAGATTAAAAATTCACTAATACATCTCTTAGCCACAAAAGACAATAAATATAACCAAAACGATTGAGGATCTGGCCCCCAAAATATTAACTAATTACAAAGGATTAAATGACTAAACAATTTTCCATTAAAAATGCCCTTTTTAAAAATAAAAGGTTTATAAAAACTAAGGATATTTTTTTATTTTAAAGAAGGTGATGTTGAAGTACAATATTTTTGGCTAAATTTAAATAATTTACTGCTAAAGAGGTTAAAAGTTTGTTAATGCATCTTTAAGTGACAAAAATATATAAATTTAACAAAATGCAACAAAAGAATTGAATTCAACCAAAGCAGGGCTACAACCGTATAAATATGATGCTAAGCCTCTTTTGACGAGAAAATCCTATGAAAACCTAATCTTAAAAATTATTAACATCAAACTCAATGAAATAATCATCTTAATTTTTGCTACTACTTAAAGAACCGTTCCTAAGTCTAAGTATTATCATGTTCTTTCTTTATAATTTTCTACTAAGGTAGACCGGTTATTTTATGTACTAACATTCGCATATGATTGCAAATTATATTTATCAACGTAAAATCGTGTTAGAATATCTGCAAGTTCGGCTAGACCCTTTCTTTTTTTCTTCAACTTTTATGATGAATTTATGTGTTATTTTGTGTTTGGTAAGATAGTGGGCGGTTATAATTTTCTTAACTCTCAAAACTTATGCGTTAGTAGATATTTTTTTTCATTTTTATTTTGATGATACATGTCCTTTTACTGATGAATGATTGGGGCTAAAATTTATTCTTAATGAACTTTTGATGTGTTTGTATTTATATTGTAAAAGTAATGCGTATATATATATATATATATATATATATATATATATATATATATATATATATATATATGTATGTATGTGTGTGTGTATATATATATGTGTGTGTGTATATACACACACACACATACATACATACATACATACATACATATATATGTGTGTGTGTGTGTGTGTGTGTGTGAAAATTTTAGATTTGTGAATATTATTGAATTAACTTTGTTCATTATCGTTATCCCGTATCAACACATCCATTTAACAGCATATATTTCAAAAGGACGACACACTGAACTCATTTATTGAATTTTTAGATGAGTAAGTGCCGTATTCTCATATAAATCTGTCTTAAAAATAAAAATTTTATGGAAAATATATGCTAAATTACATGCACACAACAAAATTAATAGCATTAACGTACTACTAAGATGAACAAGGTCATATTAGATAAAAGTGGAAGAAAGATTTAGAGAACACTATCAAGAGAAATTTCAAATAGAAATAAGAAAGTAAATTAAGAATAAGCATAGGTAGATAAATTGTGCTCAAAATTTGGAACTTAAGTTAGCAAAAATTGAAAAAGGACTTGCTATGTAGTTTAATGTTCAAATATATGAGTTAGAGGAAGATTAAATCTTTTACCAAAAGAAATAAATTACAGGGGCTATTTTTATCCCAACAATCAACTTTACAAGAAATGACCATCACTGTATAGAAAAAAGAAAGGTGGATAATATGTTAATTAATTTCAGTTGTGCGTTTTACCAATGTTTATTTATTTCGAAGTAGATTCATCAAAATAGTTAATTATTAACTTCTGTTCAGCAATTACAGTCGCTGTTCGGTATGGTAAATCATTTATGATTGTGTTCAGGGGATAATCCCGGCCCCGTTAAGGAAACTCGTTCAGAAAAGAACACTCAACAGAGCACATGTTGCAAAAAAAAAAAACAATTTTTTTTTTTTTGTGTGTATATTACGGAATATATCTTCGAGTGCAAAGTAGTTGGCAGGATGAAGGATTTCCCTTAAAGCACGTCGCTACTGATATTTCCCACCTTTTGGTCGGTTGTCTTATTTTTATTATAGCCATTCTTTCACAATTTCTTTCCTGCAGTGGCAGCCTTCATGCTTAGAGCAAGCACTGAAGAAATGGTGGAGCAGGTTTTCAGCAAAGTTGAAGATGACGATTGGGAGGAGTTTGAGCCTAAAGACACCCGGAATCTAATGAACATGCAAAAACCCAGACTTTGAACTCCCAATGTGCGCAATGCTGAAAGATTTTAGGCTTTGATTTGTATTTTTCAAAACAAAAATATTAACAACACTAGGTGATTAAACATTGCAAAATAATAACAAACAATTGAAAGTAATTTTTATGAACTCTTGATAAAATTATGTAATCTAGAGTAGTAAAAGGATATAAAATAATTCGTCCGTGAGAGTCGTGACAGGATCACTGTCCTAAAGACGTTATCGCCTCCCTACGTGCAGGTATTGACGACAGATAAAGTCTTCAAGATAAAACTCATTGACGCAGCTATGTCTCCTTCATGTGCACGTCCACAAGAAGACGGTATAAACTAATCCACGATCACGTTGTCCATGTACAAAATAGATATAAAGGAAAATACATTATGATAGTAGGGTAAAAAACACTAAGTTTTGGAAGCATAGTAGTTTCAAATCTTCTATGTCACACCCCATGGCCTTATATACTTGGCCAAACATAATTCATTTATTGGCCGCATAAGTAAGATTAAAAGCTTTGTTAGTCATGATAATAATTCTCAATAATGTCAAATAATAAACTATATTATACGCACCATAAATCAAGTTAATAATACTCATTATTGTATTTGTAACTCATTTCATAATTTACATGTAAGTAAATACATATAGTCATAAATTGCAATATAATTATAATGCTATAATGTACATTTTATTTTACTAAAATATTTCAACAATCCCCCGCTATTTTGATAAAATAAAATGATGATTTATAATACTTAAAAAGCCACTGATGAAATGTATATAAAGTCTCACAATTCCAACAAAATTTAAAACATTTAAAACCATATCAATGAAAATCATGATAAATTCATAAACCTCCTCTTTTTTTAATATATATATATATATATATATATATATATATATATATATATATATATATATATAGGGGACCGATCCACACCCACCGGTGGAGAAATAACAAATTTCTCCACCGAACCGCTGGTCTTACCAGCGGTTGGCCACGTGGGACAAAAAGGTGAAAAAGGTGTACGGTCACTGCATTAATGGCAAAAAAGGCACGAGAAATGGCACGAGAAATGGTGAGAAAATGGCGAGAGAGAGAAAAAGGACACCAACCGCATGCACAACCAGCGGTTGGCATTAATATGCCTGCCACGTGCCGTCCCCCACCCCTGCCACGTGGCCCAACCCCATGGCCCCTGCCACGTGGCGTCCCCCTCCCCCTGCCACGTGGCCCACCAGCATGGCCAACCGGCGGTATTAGCGATGGCCCTGCCACGTGGCATCCCCTCCCCCTGCCACGTGGCAGAGGGAGGGCACCAACCGCGGGTGGTACCCGCGGTTGGGCCACGTGGCAGGGGGAGGGGACGCCACGTGGCAGGGGCGGGGACCAACCGCTGGTGGCACCAGCGGTTGGTCCCCGCCCCTGCCACGTGGCGTCCCCTCCCCCTGCCACGTGGCCCAACCGCGGGTACCACCCGCGGTTGGTGCCCTCCCTCTGCCACGTGGCGTCCCCTCCCCCTGCCACGTGGCCCAACCGCCGGTACCACCCGCGGTTGGTCCCCTCCCTCTGCCACGTGGCGTCCCCTCCCCCTGCCACGTGGCCCAACCGCTCCTACGACCCGCGGTTGGTCCCCTCCCTCTGCCACGTGGCGTCCCCTCCCCTCATCCGCAGGGCCCAACCGCTCCTACAACCCGCGGTTGGTCCCTGCCCCCTCCCCTGCCACGTGGCGCCCCCCCCCGCGTGATGCCCCACCTGGTGTCCTTCCCCACGATGCCACGTGTCGTCCTTCCCTCCCCCGTGATGCCCCAACGTGGTGTCCTTCTGCCGAATTTTTTTTTTTGCAGCAGCCTTTGACCGCATAAACACCCACCCTTCCTCACTTTTTTCTGTCTTTTTTCTTCTCTCTTCCTCGCTTCTCTCTTTATAATCCCCTCCCCCGAACCCTTCTTCTGCACTCTGTCATCTTTTACCAACTTCCTTCGTACTTCATATCTCACCTACATAATCTCCACAACAATACAAATCAAAAAATTTTACGCTAGAAGATCGTGGATAACCGCTAGAAGATCGGTAGTTTTTTCTTTAAATACATCAAGTCACAACAAGTAAGTATTTTGAATTTCCTTATAATTCAATGTTAGGTTTATACAAATCAGCGTATTACATTTATAGATTCCAAAATAGAGATTTTTTAGGGTGCCAAATATAGACAGTTTTTCACGAATTTATAAAAAATAGCTAGAGCTAGATTTTGCCAAAATACAAAAAAGAGACCCTAGTTATTCTTAAAGGATCTGTCTCAGGTAAAAATTTCAGATTTTTCCAAAGACTGGAAAGGGGTTAACTGATACGGGGAACCTTGTAACTCTGCAGTGTATTTTAAAATATCAAGCTAGCGCGATTTCGCGCGAAACTTTTATGAGAATCCTAGGATGTTGGGAAGTTCCATTCCCCAGGAATTCGGGCCATTCCGAAGCCGTTACCTATTTTTTTGGCCGAACGGCCCTTTAAGCGCTTGATCCGGACACCGGTTCGCGATTTTTGGGCGAAACCTCCGTAAAATACTTTTTATGTCAAGAATGAATTCAGGAAGCCTCAAGTAGCATTTCGAAGCACTTTTGATATTTTTTTATGCCAGGGGCATTTCGGTAATTCGCCGCCCCGAGAGGGGTATTTCGGTAATTTTACAGTGCTAAGTTTTTTGACGGACTTTTTAGTCCAGAAATATAATTACAAAACCTGAAATGTTGTTTTGAAGCTGACGTGGCGCGCGTAGGGGTGTTTTGGTAATTTTCCCGCGCCAAGGGGTGTTTTGGTAATTTTCCCGTGCCAAGTTTTTCAAACGACTTTTTAGTCCAGAAATGTAAGTAAACCACCTGAAATGTTGTTTTGAAGCTGGTTCGGGGGCGTTGGGGTGATAGTGAACGCTCAGGGGCATTTCGGTAATTTGCCGATGTTCGGGGGCTATTTTGCTAGGAAGGATCCAGCTTAAAATTCATACCTTAAAATAACTTTTAGTTCAGGAAAGGGTGTGAGACACCCGAAAACTTATTTTGTTCCAGATGTTCTGAACCTTGTGACGCACCGGCGATGACTGCCAGGGGATATTTTGCATAAGTAGCGGGTGTTTTGGTAACTTGCCCCCTTTAAAATTTTTCCTGATATATTTGGTATATAATTGACGTAATACATTTAAAAACTTGACTTTAAAGCGGTTTTGAGGTGTTGGAGGTGTAGGGGCCATCGGGCTATATATTGCTATATAACCACGTTGGCGCTAAATTCAGTGGGAACTAGCGTAATTAAGCGTTCGGAGTGGTGGGAATTGAGGATTTGTTTTAATACATTGAAATAATGACTATTGCTAATGTGTTGGTAAGCTAGGTTAAAGATCCAGTTATAGTTTTGGAATGTAAATATTATGGATATTATGGACGCTAAGTTGGTTTATAATTATATTTTGTTCTTAAAGGTATGAATTTCAGCTCTGGACCTCATGATACATCAATCCTATACGATGACGATGACCACGTCGCGAGGCACGTATTTGACGGTGTCGATAGGGGTGTTTTGGAAACAATTCAAAGCACAAGGCACCTTGAAGAGTGGGTACTAAACGAGGAACAAATACAGCTATTACACCGTCAAAATTTAACCCTGTTCACCGATCCCGGGAAATGGTCTCGACACGACGATTGCCTTATATCCGCTCTAGTTGAACGATGGAGGAGCGAGACGAACTCATTTCACTTCCGGTTTGGTGAAATGACTGTTACGTTAGAGGACGTCGGATTTATACTTGGAATCCCATGTCACGGCAGACCCGTTACTTTGAACGTGCCGTCTGCATCCATAGCGAATATGGCTATGCAGTATTTTCCGGGAATTCCAAGGGCAGCGCTTACAACAAACGGCGTCAAGCTTAAATGGCTGAGAGAGCAGTACGGCGTGCTACCGGATGAATACACTCCTCAAGATTTCGTGACGTATACGAAGGCATTCCTTCTGTATATTATTGGAGCTATATTACTTCCGACGCATTCGAAAAACACGGTGCATCCGAAGTATATGGTGTTCTTGGAGGATCTTGAGGAGGTATACTCCTATTCGTGGGGTTCAGCTGTCCTTGCGCACCTATATCGAGCACTGCATAAGGCTACGAGAAACGGTGCCAAGTCCATTGCCGCCTGCCTGACTCTATTACAGGTATGAGCATTTATTTTCTTGGTAGGATCCTTAGTCAATATATTCGGGATTAATTACTAATTCCATATAATGTTTGCATTCACAGGTTTGGTCTTACGAGAGGCTACCCATGGGTCGTCCACAACCGTTGGTAGATTCCGATGAGACGTGGCCTAGGGTGTGGGCCTGGGGGCCTACGACCAACCGGAGGTGGAGACGGGTAGACCCTCACCACCATCTAAAGTTCTATCGGGGGGAACTAGAGATACTAGATGCATCCCAGGTGACGTGGCAGCCATATGGCAAGGTGATGCATCTGTTGGATGAGTGGTGTTGGCAACTTCCGGTGTCGTACGTGCTGGCAGGTTTGGTTCGGGTGCCGCTCATTCACTTCGAAGAATGTGAGTTTCAGATGCCCGATCGAGCTATGAAGCAAGCTGGCTGTCCACAAGGGATACCAAAACCCGCTGTAGACATGCGGCCATACAGGGGTGGTCGAGGGCCGAACTTCGAGGTGGCTGATGCCTTGATTTTGTTGGGTGACGAGGTGCACCAGTGGAATACCTGGCAGGAAACGTATGATAGCCTTGTATCGCTGAAGCACGACGGCATTAGTACTGAGGAATACTTACAGTGGTTTCTCAGGGTGACGCGCACGAGGGTGAATCGCCCTTCCCAGGTGAAGAAGACATCGTACGCGCCACGTGAGGTCTATGACCAGTTCTGGGCATTGGCCATTGTAAGTCATGCTAGTGTTGTTTGATAATTTATTTGCGCACCTTATCGACCATTTGTCAAATATGATTAGCCATATTTTTCTATGCATGTTTTTTAGGTTGACCAGGGCATTGAGGTGTTCAAGCAGCTGGAGTCGTTTGACTGGTTTGTCGCGCAGGCTCCTGACAATCTCAAGAGGTCCATTGAGAAGTACAAGACTGAAGTTCAAAACTTTAGTCTTGCGTACCGGGGTTACGAAGGGGAGCCGTCTAGTCGCCCTCGTCCTGAAGCGTACGACTATCAGCCCCAGAGTCAGGTGTGGGAGTCGTCTGGTCGCCCTCTTCCTGACGCGTACAACTATCAGCCCCAGAGTCAGGTGTGGGAGCCGTCTGGTCGCCCTCCTCCTGACGCGTACGACTATCAGCCCCAGAGTCAGGTGTGGGAGCCGTATAGTCGCTTGCCTCCTGACGCATACGACTCTCAGTGCCAGAGTCAGGTTCCCCAAGTAGGAATCCAGGCCTCGCGCCCAAGCTTTCGGTCGGACAAAGGACAAGCGACGAAGCCATTGAGGTCGGACAAGATGGCTTGGATCGACCGGCACTACTTTGGGCATGAGCCTGTCAATTCAGCAGACTTTCCCCTTGCGACATTCCTAGGTCATGAGGATATCAGAACGTTGGCGCCGGAGACAGATCTTTCAAATTTTGTCATGAACGCTTACATAGAACTGCTCCGGATTAGAGAGCAACGTTTTAACCGTTCTGAATATTTGAAGCTTAACATGTATCCCACTCATTTTGTGGAATTAACGGTGAGAGAATTCACAGAATGGAGGCGAGGGGGCGGTAGGAGTAAGTGGAAACCAGGTCGAAACGTGTTAGGCATGATGAACGCAGACTATCAATGTCCCGCTGCTGATGCGAACCTTATCATGATACCCTGTCATCATGCAAACCACTGGTTCCTATTAGTTCTCCATCCAGCGTTCAGAACGGTTCACATATACGATAGCCTAAGGGAGGACGAGCCTGGACAGCTGCTGGCACAGATGTACAACGAGTACATCACTTTAGTGGTTAGTATTTATTTTTTGACCTTGGCCCATAGTATATTGTTCTTGTCTCATAGGCTTGATTCTCGTTTTTATTGTTGGATGCAGACTACTGTCCTCTCGCTAGCATGCGGACGGCCACAGGGTGACCCTTGGACGGTCGTGATGATAAAGGACCGACCAAAGCAATATAACGGTCACGATTGCGGGATTTACGTCCTCAAGTACATGGACTACGTTGCTCGCTCGGAAGTGCTCAAACACTCCTCGTGGACTAGGAAGGATGCCTTGACGTTTAGGTATAGGATAGCCTGGGAGCTGAAAAAGAATGAAGCTAGACGCATTCATTACCATTATCCTGACGTGCGTGGCTAGCTGCTGTGATGTTACAAAAAATTGTACCAAAAAGAAATGTACATAATTTTTCGCATGCTATGAATTTGGCGCTAAAATGTGCGCGAATATACCTTTCATATGACGGCATTCGAAAAAATTACGCGTCTCGCTTTTCGCCGAAATTCATAGAAATGGGCTAACTAGCGTGCATGAGGTGCAATGAGCGAAAAAAAAGTGACAAAAAAAATTTCAACTTTTTTCGGAAGCTATCAAATGCGGCCTATAGTGTGCCCGAATAGGCCCTTCCTAGGAAAACTCAAAAATTAATGTGTCTCGTTTTTCGCCGAAAGTCTTACAAATGGGCTAACTAGCGTGCCTGAAGTGCAATGAGCGGAAAAAAAGTGACAAAAAAAATTACAACTTTTTCGGAAGCTATCAAATGGGGCCTAAAGTGTGCCCGAATAGGCCCTTCCTAGGAAAACTCAAAAATTAATGTGTCTCGTTTTTCGCCGAAAGTCTTACAAATGGGCTAACTAGCGTGCCTGAAGTGCAATGAGCGGAAAAAAGTGACAAAAAAATTACAACTTTTTTCGGAAGCTATCAAATGGGGCCTAAAGTGTGCCCGAATAGGCCCTTCTTAGGAAAACTCAAAAATTAATGTGTCTCGTTTTTCGCCGAAAGTCTTACAAATGGGCTAACTAGCGTGCCTGAAGTGCAATGAGCGGAAAAAAAGTGACAAAAAAAATTACAACTTTTTTCGGAAGCTATCAAATGGGGCCTAAAGTGTGCCCGAATAGGCCCTTCCTAGGAAAACTCAAAAATTAATGTGTCTCGTTTTTCGTCGAAAGTCTTACAAATGGGCTAACTAGCGTGCCTGAAGTGCAATGAGCGGAAAAAAAGTGACAAAAAAAATTATAACTTTTTTCGGAAGCTATCAATTGGGGCCTAAAGTGTGCCCGAATAGGCCCTTCCTAGGAAAACTCAAAAATTAATGTGTCTCGTTTTTCGCCGAAAGTCTTACAAATGGGCTAACTAGCGTGCCTGAAGTGCAATGAGCGGAAAAAAAGTGACAAAAAAAATTACAACTTTTTTCGGAAGCTATCAATTGGGGCCTAAAGTGTGCCCGAAAACGGAGTTACCAAAAATATCAATAATCCACAAATCAAATCACAAATTAAAGATTGCACAAACCAAATCACAAATTTAAACATTATAAAAGTTCAATTTATACAACTGAAACATTAACCCTAACACTCTTCCTCATCATCGTCCTCCTCGACCATACTGCCAGGTTCGATACCTAACACTTTATAATGGTTTCTCTTGTCATGATCAGTCATCTTATTACACAACGCACACTTTCGTAATTTTTTTTGACCCGTTGCTTCTTCAATCGGATTCTTCATGCGTATTGCTCGTTTTCGCCCTTTTGTTTGAGAAATAATTGGATCAAAAATGTCGTCCTCCTCACGTTGTAGGTCAGTGCCGTCAATGACTGGCTGTTTGGCTCGATTGAATCTACCGCCTGGAGTTGGTCGAGTAGTCGGAGTGTCCACAGTTTCTGGTAATGCCATCCTAAACTGTGCATGCATAGCCTTATCCCGTGCGGCTGCTTCAACTTGATACCTGTACCCATCAAATGTCGACGCTGCATCCATTGATAAACCGTGCATGATGTTACAAAGGTGATTATATCGCAGCGACTCAGATTGCTCGAAATCAACTGAAACATTGGGCACGTAAGGAATGTGACCGTGGACTCTGTTGGCTTCCTTCGTCCACCGTTCCAAGATATACGGTGGAGGGATTTCACTAGCATTCTTGGCGCTCAAAACCCTCAACGCGTGTCGACAAAGTATACCTTTATGCTCAAACAGTTGACAGTTGCAATTAACCAACCCAGTGTCCTTACAAATTGCTACGGTAAAATGTCGTCTGGTCCTCGGAGCCGACGAAGAGCACGGATTGGCGAAGTTCGTCACATTTGTCAAAGCATAAACCTTGATGTCTCTGGTGGAATACTCGTGCAACTTTGTCATGCCATATTGATTCGACTTTAGTAGTTCCTCTTGAAACTGTCGAAACATTTCCTTGGTATAGACTTGAGCCGCATGAGCCTCTAAAGGTGAATAAAGTAGTATAGCTCTTTCTTTGCAAACTGTAGCCGCGTCGGCTTCTCTCTCACGGTACAATTGCCTGTCAACGGCTTTCTGCATCTCTAGTACGAACTCCGCTATACTTGAAGACTGGCCTACGTACCCATCAAAGAATGAATTCATAGCTTCGCTTCTCGAGGTCGTAGTCATTCCGGCTGCAAAAAAATTCTTGGTGTAGGCACCGACCCACTGTGTCTTGATCTCATACAACGATTGTAACCATTCGTGATTGTGCAAATAGTAAGTATCCATTAACGTGGCCCACCTCTCCTCGAACACGTCTACCGTCAACGATTTCTTCACACATGTATTAAAGTCAGTCTTGAATGACGGATGGTTTGCATATACATGGTGAAGCCGTTCGGGATATTTGTTGCTTATGTGCCATGTGCACAGGCCATGGTGAGTATCTGGAAGGACCTTAGCGATTGCATTTTTCATTGCCAGATCTTGGTCGGTGATGATGGTCTTTGGAGGAATATGATACATTGCTTGAAGCCACGTTTCAAATAACCACGTAAATGACTCCTCCGTCTCATCCCTAAGCAGGGCAAAGCCAAACGAGATTGACTGATAGTGGTGGTTCACCCCGGTGAACGGAGCAAAAGGCATAGAGTACTTATTGGTGCGGTATGTGGTGTCAAACGTCACAACATCCCCAAAATTTTGGTAAGCAGCTCTAGAACGGGGGTCCGCCCAAAATATAGTACTAATGCGGTTCTCATCATCCAGTTGGAGACTGTAAAAAAATCCAGAATTCTCACTCTGAAGGGACCTGAAGAGATCAAGTGTAGTTTGAGAATCACTCTTACCGAAAGACTCTCTCCTCTGAGCACGAAGTTCATTTCGAAGGTCTACTTCGTTGAAACTCAACTTGTCAATCCCCCCAGCCTGGCTTGAGAAAACCCCCATCATCTTAGAAGGTGGAATTTTAGCCTCGGCCATTGTAAAAATTAGTTGTCTGTGTGCCGCGCTTATTTCTCGGTGTTGATGAATTTGACCAATCTTACTGGGGGTCATCAACTGATGATTATGGCTCAACTCCACTCCTGTGACAACCCAATGGTTTTCATTTTTTCGGTGTACTGCATACACATGGGCCTTGCAGCCGGTACCCGGAAATGTGTCCCGTTTTCTTTGTCTTGTTGTCCCTTCGTCACTGATCCGAACGACCGGAGTTACATGCGGTGCTCCTCTATGACACTCAAATAGTCTTGCACAAATTTGATCTGTATTCGCCCGTTTTCTAGTCGTCTTAGTTCTAATACCGAAACCTATCGTTTTCGAATATGCTCTATAGTATGCTTCAACTTCGTCCAGTGCTTGAAAAACTTGACCAACGTAAGGTGGATCAGAACCTTCACAAAAATTATTTCCTCCAGTTGCATCCATATTTATACTGGAATCTAAAAAATAAAAATTATATCATTCTCAACAAGTCATAGATTTAAATAAAAGAAGAATAAAATTTATTTAAACCACCGTCTTTCGAGAAATTTGGTATAATGTAAAATTAGCAAAATAGCCCCCGATGAGCGACAAATTACCGAAATG
>JAVXUP010004132.1:0-40655 GCA_033070095.1 Escallonia herrerae | reverse complement strand
TGCACCTATCACTCAACGTAGCAACGACAACAACAACTATTTCAAGCGTCAGCTTCCAGTGTGAACCAAGGCTCCGACAAGCGAAGGCAACAAAGACCCGCACCTAACTATCCCTGTGACCTAAGGATGAACTAACTCTGGCCAAGGGTGGCGCATGAATTTCCTGCACCAATGCGGACCAATATCACAGACGAAGAAAAGGCCAGGCCCACCTACTGTCCTTTCCATCGAGCCCTTGGCCATCCGCTCAAAGATTGCAATGCACTGCGAACCATCTTTGCAAGGAAGGTAGCGTCGGGCGACCTGCAGCTACGGAAAAATAACGATGTGCGCAAAGATCCCTACCCACCGCATCGCAACAGTAGGGGGCACCAGGCCCTTATGGCTGTCACTGACCATGTCGAGCCTGTAATCCACGAAGCCCCGGCAGAGCCCACACTGACCCTCGTGCCTCCTCCAGCTAAGCAGTCGATGCCTCCCCTTCGACAGATGACGAAGATCAAAAGTTTTTTTGATGAAATGGGGTTTTCACCCGCCGCCCGGACTTACCTTTCCAATTGCCTGCTCGAGGTCACCACCGGCCTCGGTTCCGAATGCTTCGCCGCCCAGGCTGAATTACGTCACATCCCCTCTACGCCTTAGTCTTCTCGGATGAAGACTCGCCGCCGATCGAGCATCACAATCGGCCGCTGTTTTTAGAGTGTACTGTTAATGGCACGGGCTTCCGTCGTGCCTTGGTTGATTGCGGCGCCTCGATCAACATCATACCCCTCATCACCCTGCAACAGGCCGGCATTCCCCCAAGGAAAATCATCCGTGACCCCGTCAATATTACCGGCTTTGGACAGGGTCCTCAGTCGACCCTCGGCCATATCACCGTCGACCTCATGGTCGGAACTGTCCGTCGCGACACTACTTTTCACGTAATAGACAGCGAGTCTGCCTTTCACCTCCTGCTCGGGAGACCATGGATCCACGACAACAAGGCCGTTCCCTCAACATACCATCAATGTGTGAAGCTGGTAGCCGGTTCTACGGGACATGAGGTAGCAATGACAATCCCTGCAACCAAAGCCCCCTTTGAATGCGCCGAGTCTTATTTCGCCGAGGCCTCCTTCTTCACTAATTTCGCCGAGGATGGGGAGAATGCTACTCATGTACATTCTACCAGGCTGCCAACCTGGGATGAGCTGTGCGGGGACAAGCTTCCCAAGGACAAAACCGGGAGAAGTAACAAGAATAATGGGTCAACCCCACCGCTTCCGCCTGCTGCCACGACCAATTCCCCCCCTTCTTCCCCCAAGTCCAAGAAGCAAAAGGCTGAGCCGGCCTTTCGACGTATCGTCAAGGACGGCAAGATCATCTATCAATTATGACGGTATGCAGGGGCTCCAGGCGGTCCCTCCTCAGACCCCCTCGACCCCGACCCCCTTGGAGAGACTGAATGGTGCCGCACGGCCGAGCATTGCCAGCCAGATCCTGACCTCACCCCCGGCGCGGCACCACCTTGCTATGAGGATGGCCCTCGACCTCAGGCTGAAGATATTGAAGAAATCAACCTGGCCGACCCGGGCGAAGAACCGCGGCACACCTACATTGGCACAAAACTCGCCCCCGGCCGAAGAGAGGAATTGGTTTCCCTCCTACACGAGTATCGTGATGTCTTAGCATGGAGCTACAATGAGATGCCCGGACTGGATCCTGCCTTAGTCACACACCATCTCAACATTGCTACCGGATCTATCCCTAGCCGACAGCACCCGCGGACATTCCGCCCCGAGCTCGAATTGAAAATCAAGCAAGAGATTGAACGCCTCCTGCGCGCAGGCTTCATCGAACCTATCACTCACCCTATTTGGCTGGCTAATGTCGTCCCTGTACAAAAGAAGAATGGCCAAGTCCGCGTCTGTATCGACTTTCGGGACTTGAATAGGGCGTGCCCCAAGGACGAGTTTCCACTACCCAATATCGACATGCTCACGGAGGCCGCCGCCGGATATGAAACTTTATCTTTCATGGATGGGTTCGCAGGTTATAATCAGATTCGCATGAACCCCGACGACAGCGCCAAGACAGCCTTCCGCACTCCTATGGGTAATTTTTGTTGGAAAGTTATGCCTTTCGGCCTCAAGAATGCGGGAGCTACGTATCAAAGGGCTATGACAGCAATATTCCATGACATGATACACCATACTGTGGAAGACTATGTCGACGATCTTATTATCAAATCCAGGAAGGAAAGTGATCACCTCACCGACCTTCAAGCGGTCTTTGATCGTTGCCGCCAGTATAACATGCGGATGAATCCATTGAAATGTGCCTTCGGAGTCTCCTCCGGCAAGTTCCTCGGGTTCTTGGTCAGTCGACAGGGCATCGACGTTGACCCCTCGAAAGCAGCCTCCATCCAAGAAATGCCCCCCCCAAGAACACAAAGCAACTGAAGAGCTTCCTCGGCAAGGTCTCTTACCTCCGACGCTTCATACCCGCACTGGCCGAGCTCATTACGCCATTTCAACACTTGACGCGTAAAAGCGCACCGTGGAATTGGGGCGCGCCCCAACGGCAAGCATTTGAACAGATTAAGGCGGTCCTCATGTCACCGCAAACCATGGTCGTACCACAACGAGGCATCCCACTCCTACTCTACCTGACTTCCACACCCAGATCCATCGGGGCTTTGCTTGCCCAAGAAGTCGAAGGTGTCGAGCGTCCTGTTTATTACCTCAGTAGAGTGATCAGAGGGCCCGAAGCCAACTACTCCGAGCTCGAGAAACACTGTCTAGCCTTGGTGTACGCCTCACAAAAGTTCAGACATTACTTTCTAGCGCATCAGATCACACTCGTCACCAAGGCTGACCCGCTCCGTTACATGCTTACACGTCCCGCCCTGTCTGGCCGACTCACACGGTGGTTGCTGCTGTTGGCCGAATTCGGTTTATCTATCAAGAATCCTACAGCTCTGCGGAGCCAAGCACTCGCAGACCTCCTGGCCTTCTTCCCACGCCAACAATGTGAACCGATATCGGATCAACTGCCGGGGGAGGAGACAGCCCTCATCACCGACATCGATGGACTGTGGACGCTTGAATTCGACGGCTCTGCCACTAGCAAAGGCCCCAATGGCACGCCCCTCCGGCAAGGGGGTGCCGGCATAGTCTTGCGGGCACCAGACGGTGTTACCACTTCATTATCCTTCAAACTTGCATTCCCGGTGTCTAACAACGAAGCTGAATACGAGGCACTTGTCATTGGCCTCATGATCGCCGTCAGTATGGGGGCTAAGGCGCTGTGTGTGAAAGGAGATTCAAATCTGGTCATGAAGCAGGCGGACGGGGAGTTCGCGGTCAAAGAACCAGCCTTGGCACCTTATCGTGCCTTGGTGCAACACTTGGAAGGAAGACTCGGTCATGTCCAGTATGAACATCACAATAGGTGCCACAACAGACATGCGGACTGCTTGGCCACGATCGCGTCAAAGATAGAGGTCGATGGTGAACAACGGATGCTAACCATCGTCAAGAGAATGGAACCATGCACAGCACTGAACCTAGTCCCGAGGGACGTTACTGCGGACGATTGGAGGCAACCTATCATCGACAAACTTAAAGCGCCATCTCTTGCTCATGCCTCCACCCTTACAGACTTTTCAATGATGGGAGATGTCTTATACAGGCGGTGTCCCGGAGGCACTCTAGCAAGATGTTTGGCACCGGAAGAGGCAAAACACAAATTACAGCTCGGCCACCAGAAGTGTTGTGGCTTCGACGGTCCCCCTCTGTATCGTCGCCTCCAGCGTATGGGATTATATTGGCCATCCATGGCCAAGGACGCCTCGGATATACAAAAGGATTGTCCCGAGTGCCTGTATGCACCCGACGGTGCCGAAGCTCTTGTCATTGACATCGAGGGTGACTGGCGCCAGCCTTTCATCCAGTATCTATCCCACGGGATTCTACCACCTGACCGCGGCTCAGCACGATCCATCAAGCGCAAGGCAGTCAGGTATTTTGTGACGGAAGGCGAGTTATTTCGCAAGGGATTTTCGGGACGCACCCTGCGATGCTTGCAAGGTGCCCAAGTGGTCAAAGTCATTAACGAAGTACACAATGGTGATTGTGGTGAACATCAAGGCTCCCAGAAGCTGTATGCAGAATTACTAAGATTGGGGTATTATTGGCCGACTATGGAATCCGACTCCATCTCGCATGTCCGACGCTGCCAACCCTGCCAGCGGCACGCCGACAGGATACACTCGCCAGCATCCGACTTGCACATGATCTCAGCACCTTGGCCATTTCATTCTTGGGCCCTCGACCTCATCGGCCCCATCCACCCGCCGTCCAGAAGCCATTCATGGATCATGGTTGCTACTGAACGCTTTACGAAGTGGGTTGAAGCCGTACCTCTGCGGAGAGCCACGGGAGGTGCCGTTTCCAACTTCTTACGCGACGTCATCTGTCGTTTCGGCATCCCTCGATGTATTATATCTGACAATGGCACCCCATTCATTAACCGAGAGGTTCGAACTCTCATGGAAAGGTACAACATCAGCCATGCCACATCAACTCCCTATTACCCGCAAGGTAATGGTCAAGCTGAAGCGTCCAACAAGACTTTGCTACGAGTATTATCGCGAATGGTGCATGACGCCGACCGGTCATGGTCCGAACAACTGAATCTGGCACTCTGGGCCTACAGAACATCCATGCACACAGCGACAAAGGCCACGCCTTTCTCTCTCGTCTACGGGGACGAGTGTGTGGTACCTGCCGAGATCGCAGAACCATCGGCTCGACTTTCCCTAAGCAGCAGTCTCGGAGATGAAGAAGCCCGGCTCGCGGCACTTGACGGCCTCGACGAACGACGAGCCACGGCCCTGCGCCGCATGAAGAAGTATCATGAGCAGCTTACGAAAGCTTATGGGAAGACCGTCAAGCCACGTTCGTTTATCGAGGGCGACCTTGTTCTTCAAGCCGCCAAGCATGTGCGGGCCAACATGTCAGCTCCTAAATTCACGCCAAACTGGGAGGGCCCTTTCACGGTGCACGAAGCCCGCACTAATGGCTCGTACCTCCTGCTCAACCACGACGACGGTCAGGTCTCGGCCCCCATCAACGGCCGCTACCTGAAGAAGTATTATGTGTAGTCGCGTCATAGAACGCGCCCTCGTAGCATTTTTGTACATGCGACATTGCTTGCAGACTTGTATTTTTTTGTTGATCTGTGTAGCGTTCTACACTAGTCATGTAATGGTGTTTTGTACCGCGTCCTATCAATACAAAGTCATGCTGTTACCTCAACTTCTGCCCAGCTGGCACTCATTCTCAACCTATGCTTCCTAAGTCACTTTCTACGAGCGGGAATGGGAGAGCATTCACAAGTAACCGAAACAAGCAAGACATTCAAAAAAAAAAAAGAGAGAAGAAGAGAGCAACCGAACATAACATACAATAAGCCGAGACCATCAAAAATATGTACATATACATCAAACGTTTACTAGCCGTCGTTAAGCACTACAACTACGGCAAAGTAACATACAAGCTAGGAAAGTCTAGACAACAGCGATGCAACTGGGTGGGAGCTGAATGCCTGAAGTACCTCCCGCTCCGCTTGTACCTCTGACCATCCAGCATCAAGCTCGGCCTGTCGCCCTAACCGCTCTGACTCTCGCCCGTCCACCTCACCTCGCCGCCTCTGTAGATCGGACAACTGCCTCTGCAAATCGACGAGCTGTCTCTCTATCTCTGCCACCTGCATGTCAATCCCGGCCAACTCTGCCGTGATCTCTGACCGCTCTGCCTCTAATCCTGTGCGGCGCCGCTCCAGCAACATCTCCCGCATAACCACGACTGCACGCCTCTCATCCATATCGTGGCTGACGCTCCTCGATCTAAAGAAATCTGCTAGCCAGTCCAGCTGCATACCTAGCGATGTGAACGGAGCGAACTCTGAAAGCGACCGAGCAACGAACTCTGCAGTCCAACCCGACGACGGCACACTGGCGAACGGCAGCAACCACTCCATAAACCCTGCAGACACCCACATCCGTAGTACTGGGTTCTCTACCACCACGCTCTCGAATGTCTGCGGGAACGCTGCCTTCACCAGTTCTAACCGGCGCACAGTCTCCGCCGGTAGCTGGAGGCCCCCCCAAGCTGCCACATCCACCTGACCGCTCGAGGATCCTCTACTCATATCTCCGACTGTCGCGCCACTGCCGCCCGCTGCAGAAATCTCCGACATCCCACCCGCCCTCTGCGCCCCAATCGTGGCTGAGTGCATCGCCAGAAGAGTAGCTCCGACCTCAACCACGGACTCCGGCAATGTGTCATGCCGTCGCACCACCACGGCCTGAACCGGTGTCTCTCGCTCACGAATCGAGGCAGCAACAACAGACTCAGGCTCCGCCATTTCGCCACCATCACCTCCCACAACCGGCGTCTCCATGCCTGTCCACCAGTCCTCGTCAATGTCGAACATCACCGTATCGCTCCCCTCTCCGCCGTATAGTGCCCCCACCGTTTCCTCAGTAGCAGGCAATGGGCTCACCCTCCTCGGCACACTGGCCGTCAATAGCTCAACGGCCTCGGTCTCGTCACTGTCAACTAATCTGCCGGCCTCGGCTGCCATAGCCTCCTCGCCTGCGATCTCAGTCTCGGCCTCGCTCCCCCCGCGACCGCCTCTTCCTCGTCCCCCTGGCAAAACCGCTGTCAGTTCACAGATTATGAGCAATATGCAAACCATATTTATACGACAAAAAGAAAGGACAGAAGCAAACCTCAGAGTCTAGCTCCTCTAATACGTCGCGCGGCCTCTTCGCCCCTGATAGGTGTGGGGCTGAGGTACCAGCACTAGCCTGACGAGCTGTCTCCATCATCCCCACTCGCAATGCCGACAAGGGCCCCTTGCCGGCCCCCGGCACCCTCGGCACCTCGGCAATAGGCTCCTCCCCACGGTCCTCCCCGGGAGCCGCGTCCCCCAACTCTACGGCATCCTCCTCCGCCTCCCTCTCCGAGCTCGGAACAGAACTCCCGGTCACCAGTGACAGCATCCCGCACTGCCTCGCGACTGTGGCCGATATCAAACTCAGGGCTCGGTCACATGCGAACACATCTACCTGTCGACGTGTGCCTGACGGCTGTGCCAGCCATCCGGCCCAGCTCCCTCGCAGTCGCTCCCACCAATGCGCATAATCCGCGGTCACCGCCCCTGCCACCTCTGTCCCTGGCTGCCTCCACTCTGTCGTCGGTGCCGGCCACTCGCGGGCTCTGTCATATAGTGTATACCCAAAAGCCGTCGCCACACTCCAAGGGCTGTCATAACCGCATGGGGGCTCTAGATCGTACCCGAACGCCAACGACAGACGGTCCGGGCAATACCTCGCCACATAATAGCAGCACTCGGCGGGCTTCCCGCCATCATCTGTCAATACCGGGAGCCAGCCGGGAAAATACGCGACCAATAGCGCCAGCTGTCCTGGCGCTAGCTCGCCTCTCCGGCTCAGATCTGTCGTCACCTCCTGCACGTGCAGCCATGGCGGCGTACCATATGACGCATGCATCTCCATATAGGGCCGTCGCTCACATTCCCCCCGTTTGTCTAGAATCTGTGCCAACGGGCACCCCGGCCTCCTGATGCCTGCCCAAGCAAAAGCCCGAGACCCGCTACACCACAACGCCACCTGCCGCGACCTGCCTGGACGGGTCACTGTCCCCATCGTCGGTGACGGGTGTGCGAGTGGGTATCCGTCAGGACGGTACCCTGGAAAGCACTCGTACAGGTACCTCTGCAAAAACATCCAGTCCACGTATGTCGCCACCTGATACCGACCATACGACCGCTTCACGTCATTCACGAACTGATCTAGCCGCGAGTATAACGTGCCCAAGTACACCGGAGCCAAGCCGACCCGCCTTCCCTGCGCCATCCTAATGGCCAAGGGAAACACCCTCGGGGAAATGCCATCCTCAGGTGTCCCCTCAAACACAAACCTGCAAACAACGACCGGCAACATATGTCAGTTTGACGTTTTACAGGGCAAGCAGGACATACGATATATTCACAAATAATCACACGACAGTACAAAATTTACCTCGATAAGAACATCGCCAAAAACGCCACCAACTCGTACCGATCGCTGCCATGATACGGACCCATCACAAACTGGGCAGCATTGCCCAACTTCTGGCCTGTCCTCGCCTGCGGCGTGCCGTAGAACTGGCGCAGCCACCCACCGTACGTCCCCTTCCGGTGCCTCTTCGTCTCCGCCAAAATGTCCAGTAGCTGCGTCTGCAACAACCGCTCCTCCCCGCTCAGCCGGGTCACCCGTGCATCCACCTCCCCGTGTATCGGCAGCCCTGTCAGCATCAACACATCGAGTAACGTCGGCCCGATCTCCCCGAACTCGGTCACGAACGTATGCGACTGCGTGCTCCATCTTGCCAGCAATCGGGTCATCCCTGGCGTATCCCTATATAACTCCACCCCCCTCGCCGTAACATTGATCGCCGGTAACAGCCCTAGTGCCTGCAACACCTGCGCCCTCACCGGTGTCTCCAACATATGCTCACACCAAAAGTCCCACCCTACCGGCATCGCACTATGGCCCTTGAACATCACCGGCGACCAAGGTATGTCCTCTCTCCCAATCAACAATGCCGGTACATACCTCGGCGACATCACGGGCGCCTCCGCCGGGCTCGGCGCGCGAAGGTAGGGTGACGACAGCCGAGGCTCCTCTCCCATCGACGGACCACCCCACGGTGTCCTGAACGCTCCGTCTGCCACACGAATGGCCAACTCCCTCCACAGCTCACGGTCCGGTACACACGGTACTACTCCCCTCACCCCCAGCAATGTGTTTGTTTTATCTGGCTCCGGATCGTAGGACCTCCTACCGCCATCATCAAAGGTCAATGGCACTGCCGCCTCGACACCCACTGACGGTGTGGCCTTATCGACTGGCGGCGCCGGCACAGGTACAGTCATCATATCCCGCGGGGGTCGCGATGTACCCGTCGCGGCCCCTCGCGGCTTCGCCCACATCTTCTGCCGAACTTTTTTCGCTGCTGGCGTCGCTCCGGGCTGTGAGGATGGGACTTGGGCCTGTCGGACACCCTGCGTGACCGACCCCCCTTGACTGGCCGACCCCCCATGTGCGGCCGACCCCTCTCGTGCGGCCGACCCACCGTGGCTGGCCGACACCCCATGCGCGGCCGACCCCCCTCGCTGGGCCGACCTCCCTTGCCCGGCCGATCCTCCTCGCTGGGCCGACCCACCCCGACCGGCCGACCCCCCACTTGCTGCCGACCCCTCTCGTGCGGCCGACTCACCGTGGCTGGCCGACCCCTCATGCGCGGCCGACCCCTCTCGCTGGGCCGACCCCCCTCGTGCGGCCGAGCCCCCGTGGCTGGCCGACCCCCCTCCCCTCGCAGAGCCACCAACTGGCCGACCCCCTGGCCCCGACGACCCCTCGCCCAATTCCACCTCTTCTCTCACCATCCCTTTTTCTCTCTTTCTTTCTCTCTCTCTCTCTCTCTCTGACTTGCGTAGGCACAAATGGCGGTGCCTCCGCCCTGCCCCCCTCCGCTCCTTATATAGGGGTGGGCAATTTTCTTTTCTTTTTCTTTTTATTTTTTTCTCTTTCTTTCTTTCTTTTTCTATTCTTTCTTTCTTTCTTTTCTTTTTCTTTCTTTTTTCCTTTACTTTACGCTCCCGTCCGCCGGCGCCTCGCCACAGTTTGTCGACCACGCGCCGTCACCACTATGACCGCAGTGCGCGCCCGCGCGCCACCTCCACGACCTTCGTCGCACGCATTCACATGACAGCTCCGCGACAGGCCCCGTCGCCCGCGTGCCATCTCCTTGAACCGCGTCGCTTGTGCCAACTCATCGCGCTCTTTACAACGCGCGCTCAACGCCAATGGTCACTTGATGCACTACCGCGACGTTCGTCGCCGCGCCCGTGCGCCATTCTCATCATGCGTGCCCCCGGCACCACGTATAGCTCCGCGACGTTCGTCGCCGCGCCCGTGCGCTATTCTCATCATGCGTGCCCCCGGCACCAACTGTAGCTCCGCGACGTTCGTCGCCGCGCCCGTGCGCCATCTTCATCATACGTGCCCCCGGCACCAAGTATAGCTCCGCGACGTTCGTCGCCGCGCCCGTGCGTTATTCTCATCATGCGTGCCCCCGGCACCAAGTATATGCTCCGTGACCTTCGTCGCCGCACCCATGCGCCATTCTTATCACATGTGCCCCGGCACAAAGTATTGCTTCGCGACGTTCGTCGCCCCACCACTTTCATGACATGTGCTCCGGCACCATGTATTGTCCCCGCGACAATCGTCGCCATGTCCATGCACCACGACCATGTTACAAGCCTCCGGGCATAACACCCGTTCACCACACCATGCGCCCCCGCCATGGGCATGGAAGACCTTCAACCCACTCTCTAGAGTGTGCGGCATTCTGGAGGCTCCGCTCGTAGTGCTCCTGCACGAGGACCCCTCCCTGCGGCATGGGCTGAGCGCCAGCACAGGCTAGTGCCATCGCCGGCACAATCAAACTACGGGATGGGCTCACAACCTTGAAGCCATCGCCGGCACAATCAACTACGGGATGGGCTCACAACCTGGAAGCCATCGCCGGCACAATCAAACTACGGGATGGGCTCACAACCTTGAAGCCATCGCCGGCACAATCAACTACGGGATGGGCTCACAACCTTGAAGCCATCGCCGGCACAATCAACTACGGGATGGGCTCACAACCTTGAAGCCATCGCCGGCACAATCAACTACGGGATGGGCTCACAACCTTGAAGCCATCGCCGGCACAATCAACTACGGGATGGGCTCACAACCTGGAAGCCATCGCCGGCACAATCAACTACGGGATGGGCTCACAACCTTGAAGCCATCGCCGGCACAATCAAACTACGGGATGGGCTCACAACCTTGAAGCCATCGCCGGCTCAATCAAACTGCTACACGGGCTTAGCGTCATCGCCGGCTCCATTACCAGGAACCTTGGCCCCCGCAGCAACAGGGGCTGTAACCACATCGTTTATGCATGCGACGCCCGCTCGGGTTGCCCCTCCGCGCCCGCCGCACGCAGGGGGCTTATGTTCATACCCTATTCTGGTCGCACCCCAAGACCCGCCAAGGGACCCACTTTGCACGACACATCACCCAGTCAGCGGTCAACTTTTCAACGCTCGAGGGCCGGTCAAAGCAACGCATGCTCAAGTCACGTGAACCATTCGTGAAGCGACTTCGGCGTGCCTTCCACCCCAAGGGGTCGGCCACCCCAAGGGGTCGGCCTCCCTCTATGGTCGGCCACCCCAAGGGGTCGGCCTCCCTCTGGGGTCGGCCTCCCCAAGGGTCGGCCTCCCTGGGGGTCGGCCACCCCAAGGGGTCGGCCACCCTCTAGGGTCGGCCTCCCCCAAGGGGTCGGCCACCCCGAGGGGTCGGCCTCCCTCTAGGGTCGGCCTCCCCCAAGGGGTCGGCCACCCCGGGGGTCGGCCTCCCTCTAGGGTCGGCCTCCCCCAAGGGTCGGCCACCCTCGGGGTCGGCCTCCCTTGGGGGTCGGCCACCCCATGGGGGTCGGCCACCTGCCTTGAACACCGACGCCGTCACCTTTGACCCCACCCCATTGTCACGACGACCGTCGCTCGCGGCCGCACTCCGCCATAGTCGCGACAACCGTCGCTCTCGGCCGTGCCCCTTCGTCGCGATGACCGTCGCCCGTAGTCTCGATGACCGTCACTTGTGGCCGCTCTGTCGCCATGACAACCGTCGCTCACGGTCGCGCGCCATCCACGCAACGACCCTCGTCGCTCGGAGATCACTCTGCGACCCTCGTCGCCCGCACTCAACCGCGCCCCATGCGCTGCAATCATGTTATATGCTCACGGGATAGGCTACTCCGCCAGGACACTATCTCCGCCGGGGTGCCTGCGTGACTGGCCTACGTGCTCTGGCACTGGGGGCTCGCGTCGGCACCCCTAAGGACTATGACCCCCGGGTCACTCGGAGACGGGAGCAGGTCTTCGGAAGGGCATCTTGCCTAGTCCACCTGGCAGCTGGGCGTCGGGTCTTCCCCGCCGCTGCCAGGCCTGTGGGATTCAGTAAGGGCTTGGACTGGAGGCTGGGGCAACGGGCTACTCTGACCATGCTACCGCGGCATGATCAGTCTCCTCAGACAGGCAGAGAGATGTTGCAAGGGCAGGGCAGCACGAACTTAGGAACCGGCAGTCCAACGAAGGGTCAGTGCGTTGGCCCCCTGGTGACGTGTCGTTCCCAGGGGGCGACACATGTCAACTTATGACACATGCACATTTTTGCCTATAAATAGTGGACTTTGGAGCTTTTTCAAGGATCTTCTTATTCTCATTTGGACTTTTCACTTTCTCTCTCTAAAGGAAACATTCTCTCTGGAATTCTAGTGAGAGAAATACACTTGAACTCCCGTCTACGGACCCTGGACGCCATACCCTCATTACGGACTGCAGACTGTCGGTCCTGTTCATCGTCACCTTGCCTGCGCAGCACTGCCACCCCTCACGACCTGTCTGGGGAGCCTTGTCCTCGGCCCTTGCGCCGTCCTTGCTGTCTCCCACGTTGCCTACCTGGAAGCCAACTCAGACCGCATCCTTTGTGGCACCTCCACGTATCATCGAACCATTTCCGGCACCATCATATAGTAACTTGAAATAAAAAATATTACGAACGTTGGTGAAAAACACAATTGAAATTAATCATTATGATAATTAAATTATAACATTAAATCAGTTGTTAAGTGCTAACAAAAGACTCGATATATGAAAAGTTAATTGCACAAAATACGGTCTTACTTTCAAACCCGAATTTTTCATGCCAATTATTACCGATATTTTTTTTATCATACTCATTTCTTTTGTCACATCAAGTTACCGCAAAAGAGAAAATTGAATCTTTTATATTATATCTTGTCATCGAAGATACATTGACATTGTAATTAGTCTCAAACATCTTTCACAATAATCTCACTCTCACTAAATATTACAAGATTAATTGTACAGTAATAAAAGTGAAGAAAATATTTATAGATAACTAATGTCAAATGTATATATTGAAGTTGTCTAATTTCCTATAATATATTTTGATGGCATATATATAAGTCTAGGAAGTGAAATTGAGAAAAAATTTGAATTTTTGTTTAATAATATTAACGAAAGTTAAAAATTAATCCGAAAAGGATTGCTAAAAGTAAAGTGTCTAATGGAAAAAAATTATGACTATAACAAAGTTTGTAAGACAAAATGCGTTAGGAGTTTAAATGTTGCATCTTCAAAATAAAATAAAAAAAGCAAACTCAAGAGATCTAACAGGACATATATAGAAACTGAACTATTTAAGTAACAAAATTAGTAGCCCTAACTTTCAATGATCTTTCCAAAGTTTTTCTATCTTCACTTTTAGAGTTTTGACACTTTCTCCTGTAAGCATCACCATTAAAGTTCAAAATATCATCACTTAGGATTTTTATTATCATTCATTATCTATCTTGCTTCGTTCTATACATCGATGGCCATTTCTTATAGCGATGATTATTGATGGTCAAAATATACCATGCAGTTTATTTGCTTTTGGTAATGATCTAGTCTCTTACTCCCTCTGTCCTATAAAAAATTATCATATTTCCTTTTTGAGTTATCCAAGAAAATTATCAGTTCCCAAGTTAAGAAAAATTCTATAAGTGTTTTTACATGTCTACTTTTTGCACACTTTTGTCATTCTATTTCTCTCTCCACGTTTGATCCTCCACCAATCAACTTCTCTCTGCTCAACCA
This sequence comes from Escallonia herrerae, assembly GCA_033070095.1. Classification (NCBI taxonomy): domain Eukaryota; kingdom Viridiplantae; phylum Streptophyta; class Magnoliopsida; order Escalloniales; family Escalloniaceae; genus Escallonia; species Escallonia herrerae. The sequence goes on along the minus strand of JAVXUP010004132.1, from coordinate 26,822 downwards.
CTTTCTTCCTCTCCCCCCTCCTCCTCGGAATAAAATGAAAAACTCATATCTTATATAAGTGTGCATTCAAATATCCCAATAAATTGTCACAACTTTCTCACTCTAATCACTTGTAGCAAATCATCACGATTTAGCATACCAAATGAGCAAAAGTAAAAATTTGAATTTGTGGTTTAAAATCTAGAAGAAGTGTGTAATATTCTTGTGCATCAACCCACCACCACCAGACGACTCACCGTCGCTTTAAATCGACCCTCCACAAATTACAATCACCATAAATCAGCCTTCCATGACCCACCACACCTCTAATTAACACGCTCACACACACACACACAAAACTAATGTTACAAACTTATGACTGATTGACGACTTTGAGATTTTCATGTTTGTGCTACTGCCGAGGACGTTTATGATGGTGGAGGTGGTCGAATTGGTTGAGATAATGTGAAGGCCAACGTTTGCGGGCGTCGGGATGAGGCGAGTGGGGCTGAGCCAGTTTGTCAACTTTCTGGCTGAATTCCTATCGAGGAAAGTGCGAAGGCAAAGTAGGGGGAGAATTTGGGTTGAAACCCTAATTTGCAAAATTAGGATTTGTAAAATTTTATATTGTATATACCTTGTTGATTAAAATGAGGCCAATATTGACATTTTAAAAATACGTATTGATGACATAAAATATTTTTTTAACTGATCAATACGGCTTTATCTTTTGAAACTTTTTGTCATTGATTTTAATTTCACCCCAATCTCAAGGACATGAGTTATTTTTATGTTGATTTTTTTAAGGTTATGTTATGATAGAGTTTTCTTTGAAGGTGAACATGGTCTTAGCGTCATATTTATAAGAATGGGCAAAATTCACTTCCACATTTTTGTCATTTAAAAATGCATTAGTGAATTCTTAACCTCTTTAACAATAAGTTGTTCATATGTAGCCAAAAAATTGTAATTTTAATCTTACCTTCTTAAAAGTAAAAAAATACACTTAAGCAACCTTTGATTTCTAAAAAAGATATTTTTAATTAAAAATATTTAGCCATTTTAATTTCTTGAGATTATTTTATTCTCTGGAGTCAGATCCTTACCTATTTTTGTTATATTCATAGTCTTTTATCATTAAAAGATACATTAGTGAACCTCTTTTGCGTTAAAATGTTTAAAGTTAGTCAAAACAGTATAATTTAGCCTCGCCTTTAAAAAGTCAAATATTTAGAAAACTTTTAAACTTGAAAAGAATAGTGTAAGTTTTTTTTTATTATTTAACTCCTCACGTATAAAAACTTAAGAGTTTTCAAGCTCAAAAAAAAATTATTAATCATTTGAGTCAAAATAAATTGAAATCTTTATCAATTGGATTTCATTTAATCCTATGACTTATAGGAGTGAAATATAAATCATGTAAATACATGATATCTCGGAATACAGTAGATCATAAAAAGACAATAACCTTATGAAGATATGTTATCATGCAAATAAGGGTATTCCAATAACTCTAATACGAATATAGGATTACTTACTTGCCACGAACTCGAGCTATAATTAGGAGCTGATTTGTATGATCTAGCGACTCATATGCATTTAAAATTTTTAAAACTCCAATTTTAGAATAGCTTTCTTACACCATTATGTGTCCTCAATTGAAATCTAAAATTAAACTTCAGTTATATGATAGTTTCAACGTAAGAATATATTTGCATTGAAATATATATATATATATATATATATATATATATATGCAAAATTATTGATATTTGTAGCATACACATCAACATACAATTATGTTTTACAATTTAAAAAGGATTGGATTTCTGACAAAATATTCAATTTAGTTTACGTATTATGTTTATTCTTAAAGGCTATAGAAAATATTGTTGTCTGTAAGTTATTTTCATTAATCGAAATTGATGGAGAAGATGCAGTAACTCTGAGGTATTTAGCTTTAACATGATTGGTGGTTTTGATAGAAAATTTTCAGTAATCAACGAATATACAGGAGTTCAGGGATGATTTTATAGGTTTTCACAAATTTTTTTTTACTTAAAGACAAAACAATCTTTAACTCTAACTAAAGTATAGATTCCTATAAAGATATTGTAAGTAAAGATGCTTGATATCCTAATAGAAGACAAATACATCTTTTAATTTTTTTAACAACACTTTAATGTAAAATGGTATTTGATGGGAAAAAAGTTTCAAGTAAAAAATATCCCCAATCAACACTAATTTTGTATGAAGACTTCAAAGGGCATCTAAAGGGAAAAAAAAGATTAGCCATTTAACTCTAATCAGGATTACATATACATTTAGAAATCCTAAAAAACTCCAGTCTTACGACAGCTTCCTTATACCAATATGTCCGCATTCAAAATCTCAAATTAAACTTCAGGTTTACGATAGTTTCAATGTATTAATATATTTATATTAAAATTTATATACAGGCAGAATAATTCAAATCTGTAGCATACGCATCCACATACAAATATAAAATTAAAAATTAAAAATGATTGAGTGTTTAACAAAATATTTAATTTAATTTAGATATCTTACATTTCTCAAAAAAATCTATAGAAAACTCTGTTCTCTGTAAGTTATTCTCTTTGATCAAATATAATGGAGAACATGTAATAACTCTAAGATAATTTAGTTTTAACGTGAATGGAGGCAGTAAAGTTTGATAGGAATTTTTTCAATAATTAAAAAGCATGATTGTATAATTTCGTGGGGTTTCTTTTTTTCTCTTTCAATAAAAGTCAAAACAACATTTTACTCTAACAAAAACATACATTTCAATAAAAATATTTTCACGACGCTTGTTACCATATGAGAAGTAAAAAATACCCTTATTTTTAGTCACACTCTTATTAAAAATAGGTCTTTAATGAAAAAAAATTACGTCAAAAGTCAAAACAATCCTTAATTCTATCGAATGATATATATTTCAATAAGGGTATTTTAAGGAAAGAGGCTTTATATCCTATGAGAAGTCCGAAACACCCTCATTTTTAAATAAATCTTTAATTTAGAAAGGGTATTTAATGGGAAAGAAATGTTATAAGTCAGAAATACCCTTACTCACCCTTAACTTTTTATGAAAATATTAATTAGAAAAGGGTATTTTAAGGAAAGAAAAGATTAGCCATAATTATGATAATGTTATAAAGGCATAAAGTAATTATGCAAGTAGATCAAGGAGAATGACAATCGCACTACAAAACTAAGCCAATTCCCTCCAAAGGTGGAATCATTTGTGTGGGACAAGATGAAGTAAATTGGTTTAGTTTTTGCAGTAAGAATGGACGACAAGATCAGGTCAAATCACCGTCTCATTCTTTAGAAGGTGCAAAATCTTGTATTAAGTGCGGGTTGACACAATTAATCCACATGCTCATCTACTTATCAATGCCGACTATTTTTAGCTTGTAATGCCTATGGCTGCTAATCGCCATATGCATGCGCCGTTAAATGGGAGCCACGTTTCTCGAACACAAGCCACCAACTCTTCATGCATGCAATGACAATGACTAAGGTAGCACTTATTTGGGGATGGAGGAAGTATAACTTAGTGGGAAGGAAAGGAATGAGAAGCTCGTCTCTTCGTATCTTTCGGAGTCAATTCGCCCTCCCTTTTTCTTTGGAATATGCTTCTTGATTAGGCTATGTCGTCTTTTCTACAGATATAGCTACACAACCAAATTATTGAGGTGCAATCCTGCTACCTAGTTGTATTGGTTTTTTGTTTCCTTGCTAGTGTTTAAATGCAATAATTTCTTTCCCATCACGACAGGATATAAAATCAACTTTTGCCAAAAAAATAAAATAAAATGTGGGAGTAGATCTGATGCCAATGACAACCATCAGTTTATCTACAAGCCACGATTGATCTTAAAATCTCAGTTTCGTGTGTTATACATTGATATAGCTAAAAATATCCCTTCAATCTACGGACGACACATGGCAGTTATGACACGTAACCCATACTGGCTCATTACTGATATGGCATTTACCGTATCAATCACCAGACAGAATCCTAAAGAGGCTCTAGCTCTATCAGTTCAGATTGACATGAGATCCTCCCGGATCCTAATTAGATTCTAATTAGAGTTGGTCAAAGCCCAGTCCTACTAGGACTCCTCCTTCTACCGCTATATAAATGGGTCAACCCCCTTGGGTAAAGAGAAGTTCACACATAATCACACATTGTGTCTTACTGCTTCTTCAGAGTTCTACATTGTTAGCCATCTCTGACTTAAGCATCAGAGCGTTCCCCTGCCGGAACCCCACCCGGCGGTCACTCCGTGTTCTCTTTTGCAGGCCTGATTTCTGGTGTGGTTTCCGATCCAGTTTTTAGCTGCAACAGATTGGCGCCATCCGTGGGACCACTACAGGGAACATGGCAAATCATTCTTCTTCTAGCGACTCTTCACATAGTCGTTCTCCACACCGTCACGCCTGAACGAACAGCTCTTGTCGACTCAGTCGTGACCACCATTTGACACCTTCACGTCGTCACGCCGATTCTGCGAAAGATGCACACGTTAATGTCACATCTGCAACTCCTGAATCAGAAGTTAGACCTCGAAGAAATCACTCTCCGATGTCTACTCTGAAAAATGGGGATCTTCGTCATTGCCTAAACCGTCAGCTATTCAAAACACCCCATGACGACCTTACGAAGGAGATCCACGAATTGAAAGATGTCGTGAACACTCTTCAGCAAAAGCTCGACATGGCAGTGGCTCCTCCGTCCACTCATAATTCTTATCTTGACCCCGGCGACCTTCGTCTTCGTCTCACATCCAGATCAAGTTACGGCCGTAAATACTAATCAACGGCCGATCCAACTTACAATCCCAAAGATAAGAGCGGAGATCACATAACCAAGAGTGGATCATGCTACCGTCGCGATTCTTCAGTCGAAGACAGTACCAACTCCTCTCCCGCACAGGCCACCAGAGTTAAGACCCCTCGAAGATCTATCCACAGGAAGAGGACACCTGAGTCTCGTTCCTAAGAATGGGACTCCTGGAAGGTGGTCCCTAGATATCATTCTCCAGAACGATCTCGCCCAAGGAATGAATCTGGATATCCGTTGTCGAAGGCCATCAAGAAGGCAAAGCTACCTCCCAATTTTCGAATGCCTTAATGTGACATCTACGACGGGACTGGGGATCCAGGAGAACATGTTTACCAGTTTCAAACAAACATGCTACTCCTCCAGGTTTCAGACGCTGTCATGTGCAGAGCCTTTCCTACCACTCTAAGGAAAGTTGCACATGCATGGTTCAAATCTCTACAACCAAGGTCCATCTACTCCTTCAGCCAATAATCGGATCTCTTTCAAAAACACTTTGTAAGTAGTCACTCCCGAAGAAAGAGCTCGGCGAGTCTGCTGAACATTGTGCAAGAGAAAAACGAGTCTTTGGCATGCTTTCTCAGATGATTCAACACAGCCACTTTGGAAATTGATAACTTGGAAGAGTCCGTGAAGTATAATGCATTCCTCCGAGGCCTTCGACCCACATCCAAGTTCGCATTCTCTGTGAACAAAAGTCCTCCAGGTAATATGAAAGTCCTTCTCGATAAGGCTAACAAATACATTCAAGCTGAAGAATACCTGGAGACACACAGAGGACGGCGTAGAGAAGGGAAGGAAGAACAGAAGAAATAGTCTCGGGAATTAATTCCTCCCCAAGGAGGAAAGCCAACAAAACGTTCCAAGTATGATGAACGGAGTCCGAAAGAGCCATTCGCTTGGGAAAATCTGACACCCCTCAATGCAAAACCATCACAAATTCTTCACGAGATCAAGGACAATAAGGTTCTCTAGTGGCAGACAAGCTGAAATCTCGACCAAATAAGCGGAACAAAGATTTATGGTGTCACTTTCACAACGATCATGGCCACATAACTAATAATTGCGGGTCGCTTAAACGAGCAATTGAGGCCCTTATCAAGCGTGGCCAGTTGAGAAAGTTTGTAGCTCCTAAAGAAGAAAGACAACAGACACCTCTGGCCATGGAAGAAAGAGAAGATCGGGAAGAGAATACGGGTATAATCAACACTATATCTGGGGGATTAGCCGCAGGAGGTTCATCAGGATGGGCTCGAAAAGCATACGTCGAAGACGGTACTCGTAGCAGCGATCACCTTCTCTGATGAAGATTCAAAGGACATACAAACTCCTCATGATGAACCATTAGTCATCACAGTTAGAGCTGGGAACTTTGATGTAAAGCGTGTCTTGATAGATAACGGAAGTTCTGCAGAAATCTTATTTTACAATGTATTCAAGAAGATGAACATTCCAACGGACCGTCTCCGAAAGATGGATACTCCGTTGTATGGATTCTCCAATCATCCAGTTGCAGCCAAAGGTATTATCGCACTCCCAGTTGTGATTGGCACACCTCCAGCACAAGCCAACTTCATACTTGATTTTGTGGTGGTCAAGGTCCCCTCAGCATACAACGCCATATTAGGACGACCAGCACTCAATCAGTTACAAGCTATAGTGTCAACTTATCACCTTAAGATGAAGTTCCCCACGGAACACGGGATTGGAGAGGTGAAACGGGACCAGACTATAGCTCGTCAGTGCTACGTAACTTCGTGCCAACCAAAGAAGGCAAAGAAATTGGACTCAGAGGAAATCTTGATTTGATAGAAGAAGTTCAGACTCAAGCCCATGAATGATCCGTTGTTATAAAACAACGAGTCGCTCAGTAGCATCTTGCCTCAAGGCAAGACACTTCTTTTTTAGGGGGATAAGGGCCCAGACCTTATCAAAACCTCAATCTTTTAAAAATTGTCTTTAGAAAGATAATTTCAAATAAATGGGTTGTTAAGCAATCCAATGTAAACTTTATCTTTTGCTCGAGCAATAAAGTTATTTTTGCTCTCAGTATTATTGTGGGCTTAGCCAAAACACTCTGCCCGAACAGAGTGATCAATGTAGCCAAAAACATTCTGTCCGAATAGAGTGATGGCCGAACACTCTGCCCGATCAGAGTGATCAATGTAGCCAAAAACATTCTGTCCGAACAAAGTGATGGCTGAACACTCTGCCCGAACAGAGTGATCAATATAGCCAAAAACATTCTGTCCGAACAGAGTGATGGCCGAACACTCTGCCCGAACAGAGTGATCAATGTAGCCAAAAATATTCTGACCGAACAGAGTGTATAACTCTTGGGTTTTATAAAAATACAAGAGAAGGCCAAACGGATTAGCTACAGATCTAAATCCGTGAAGAAACAAAAAGTTAATGGGGGCACCGTCACTCCACTAAAGCTTTTACTTCTTCGAATTATAGGCCGAGCGGGGGTGCTCAACTTCTTTGCCAACTCTTTAAGTGACGAATAAAGGGTTTAAGCCAAAGTAAAAATCAATAATACTGTGTGAATGGTAAAGATAAACCATGAGAAACACATAGTAAAGCATAAATAAAAGATAAAGAGTTTTACAATAAGCCCTTGAACGGGCATCAAAATTCTCTGTCTGTATAAAGCAAAAAGCCTAGATACAAAGGCTAAAATCTAAGGCTTGGGGGCATCACCAGAAGGACCTTCCCCTCGAGGATGAGAAGCTGCAGCATCACCTGCCTCTAATGGCAGAACAGTCTCTCCAGATGGAGATATCACCGCAGGCAGAACGAAGTCATCCAAGGGGATATCAGGAAAGCGCTCCGCAAACATCTCCTTGGCCTTCGTAAAACCAAGCTCGTAAATCTCAAGGCCGTCATCCACACGTTTTTTCAGCCATTCGTCCCCTGCATTTCTATCCAAGAAGTCGCGGATGCCTTGGTCTCGAGCTTTGGTTACCTCTCTGCCGCCTTCCTCTTTATTCGCTCCAGCCTCTTCTCCAGAGTCGCAATCTTAGCAAGATAATCTTCATCTCGATTACTCAGCTCTTCACCATGATGAGTAGCTTCTTGCGCCTCCTTAATGGCATCCCTCTTCTACTGAGCTTCCTCCACGGCCATCTGCCTCGCCATCTCAAAGCGAGAAAGCATTTCAGACCTGCTCGTATACATCTGCGATAAAGATTGGGACGATCAACAAAATGAAGTTCGAAAGTAAATACAAAAGAAGACTAGAAGAAAGAATCTCACTGTATACACAGCTTGAGCAAAGGAACAGGCAAAGGTTTCGTGTGTCTGAGTCTAGAAGACCTCCTTGTCTCGAGGTAGAATTCTATGAAGAAGATGCTGCTCCGAGACCTGGCTATCCGGCATCCCAAGGTCATCACTCCTAAGTGTCCACTGCGGTCGGAAGATCGGATCGTCATCAATGGACACTTGCTCCAAGATACGTGGAGAACGTTCTGGAGGAATAACTCTAGTCCTTTTAGGAACAGGGGGCAACTCTGCACTGGGCTGTTTCTCCTTGCGCTTCCCCTTAGCTTTCTGAAGAACGCCAAGAAAGCCTTCTTTTGGGATTTTCCACTTCTGCTAGCCATCTCTACAATCAAGGTAGAAATCAATACGGGAATGAATACGGAAACCAAATTGAAATCAAAGACTTCCATAAAGCACACCTAGGGGAACGGTCTCGACAGATGACATGCTAGGAATAGCGGGAGGAGGAGAAGGGATCAGAAGACCAGCTGGAATGGGCTTTGGAGGAATGATCTTCGCCCACTCTAGTTGCTCCACCGAAAGAGGCTCATCTATGCAAAGACTACCTCGAAGCTTAATATGACTAAGTATATGTTTAGTCAGATTGTTGGGAGTAGGCTTGCCAGGATTTTTGAAATCTTTACAGAATGGATTCCAGTCTCTATCAAACGGAAGCTCCCCCTTGTCCAGGTGGCCAACGAAGAAGTATCTAGAATGCCCGCCTTTATTTGACTTCGGGCCTCCCTTCAGGAGTCGTTGCCTACTATGAATGTAATACCATCCCAGGCAGTTGGCGACTCCCTTGACGAAACAGATTTCGAAGAACACTCTCATAAAATTTGTTACATCTGGTTTGTAGCCTGAAGTCTGGACCAAATATATAAGGCCGGCAAGCTTCCTCCAACCATTTGGAACAAGCTGCTCAGGAGCCATGCAATAATGCTCGAAGAAACGAAGAGCAAAAGGGTGGAGAGGAAGCCTATACCCAGACTTCACCTGCTCTTCATATATCCCAGTTTCAAACTTGGTTCCATAATTTGATGGTTCTTGCAAACCAGGAAGACGAGCATACCAACCTTCGGGAAGTGGATATTCCAGAATTAAATCCTGCAAATCTTCGGTAGACATCTTGCCTGACTTCTCGTCAGTAGTATACCAAGGTTTGGGATTAGCCTTATCGTCAGCTTGATCCTTTACATCTCCTAAGTCATTTTTTCTAGACAAAGAGTGCGAAGGTTGAGAAGATGAAGGTGGTAATGATTGAGAAGTTGAAGGTTGGAATGGATGGGAAGTTGAAGTTAGTGGTAATTATGGATTGGAAGTTCCAACTTCACTTCCTGAAGTTGGAACTCGTTCCGAACTCGAAGATGAACTACTCTCTTCGGACGAGGAAACAGACACTGAAGTTTCGGACATGTTTTCTACCCAAACTAGGAAACTATGAAAAACTAGTGCTGAACAGAAAGAAGAAAGCAAAAAGACTTACTTGAAGAGTAGTGTGCTTCCAAAAATTTCGAGTGAAGAAAAAATGAACTGAAAGTTCATTTTTATAGAGAAACCCCACGTAACCGTTTCTGGGGAAACGCAACGGTTCATCCACCACACACGTGTCACAAGCTGTAGAGTAGAGAAACTTGAAAATTCTCAATTCCCGCTCAAAGACATTAATGGAGAAGGAGACACGTGGAGGGAACCAAGGTAATGGCCGAACAGAATTCTGCCCGAGCAGGATCGTGTCTGAATACTCTGCGCATACAGAGTGACCGTGTCCGAACAGAATCTTGCCTGAGCAGGATCGTGTCTGAACACTCTGCCCGACCAGAGTGACCGTGGCCGAGCAGAATTCTGTCCGAGTAGAATCCCGTCCGAACACTTTGCCCGAGCAGAGTGACAACGACCGAGCAGAATTCTGGCCGAACAGAATCCCATCCGAACACTCTGCCCAAGCAAAGTGACAACGGCCGAACAGAATCCTGTTCAAACACTCTGCCCAAGCAGAGTGACAACGGCTGAGCAGAATCCCGTCTGAACACTCTGCCCGAGCAGAGTGACAAAGGCCGAGTAGAATTCTGTCCGAACATAATCCAGTCCGAACACTCTGCCCGAGCAGAGTGACAAATGCCAAACAGATTCATGCCCGAACAGAATCCCATTCGAGCAGAACTCTGTCCGAACAGAATCATGCCCGAACAGAATCCCATCCGAATAGAACCATGTCCGAGCAGAACCATGTCCGAGTAGAACCTTGTCCGAACAGATTCATGCCTGAGCAGAATTCCATCCGAGCAGAACTCTGTCCGAACAGAACCATGTCCGAGCAGAGAACTCTTTGAATATTTGAAATGGGGGCAAACAGATTCAATCTTGCTTTTGGCATATTCCGCTATCACCAGTGGGAAAAGTGTGCTTCCACCCGCTTCAGTAAATGTGGTAAAAGCAGGGGGCATATGATATAGCTAAAAATATCCCTCCAATTTACGGACGACACGTGGCAGTTATGACACGTAACCCATACTGGCTCATTACTGATATGGCATTTACTGTATCAATCACCAGGCAGAATCCTAAAGAGGCTCTGGCTCTATCAGTTCAGATTGACATGAGATCCTCCCGGATCCTAATTAGAGTTGGTCAAAGCCCAGTCCTACTAAGACTCCTCCTTCTACCGCTATATAAAGGGGTCAACCCCCTCAGGTAAAGAGAAGTTCACACACAATCACACATTGTGTCTTACTGCTTCTTCAGAGTTCTACATTGTTAGTCATCTCTGACTTAAGCATCGGAGCGTTCCCTGCCGGAACCCCACCCGGCGGTCACTCCGTGTTATCTTTTGCAGGCCTGATTTCTGGTGTGGTTCCCGATCCAGTTTTTAGCTGCAACATACATCATTCTTGGCTTGTATCTTCATGATGTGTATACGCGGGATGTGTATACAATATCATTAATAATCAGATCTTAACTTTTCTCATAAAAAATGTAAAAAGCGCGATTGAAAAACATGTAAAAGTGCAACCAAACCCTCTTCATTATTGACAAAGGTGAGTGGGAGAATTTTTGCTTCTCTTCTGGTTGTAGGAAAACAGTTACAGCGCTTTGTATAGCGACAAGTTTAATGCTGGCTAAATATTTTTAGTGACTTTTCTGCTAACACTTAGTTACAATTCTTAATAGCATATTTTTGGCGTCACTATATAAAAGTCACGAAAAATATTTAACAACATCTAACATTTGCTATACGAGGGTTGCAGCTATCTTCTTATAATGCAGCTAGCAGCCAAAAAAATTTCAATGTATATAAAGTCAGTGAAATAAGAAAATGAAGTGCAGTATCATTCTCCTTTTGTTAAGGTTGAAGTCTAGAACCACACAGTATCTTTCATGCTTCCTATTAAGCATGATAACATTGTTGAACACATTTTCTAATAGCTTAAACCTTTAGAGCAGATGGTAACTTAACACTTCCTTATAGTATATCAAGTACTTCCCCTTTCCCGGGGTTGTGAAAATTGATCACCTCCACCTCCAGTTTCTTCTGCATCGCATTGAAGGTTCATTTATGTAGCAATGTTGTACGTTATCGGCTCATGGGTGTCCTTCAAATCAATTGAAAGTATTCACGATTTCATGTTCTTGTGTGCCAACTCTTCCCCAGTACTCCAGTTTTCATTTTCAAAGCTTCATTGCTGCTGCATGAGGAGAAAAATAACTAGAAAAATAACCTAAAAGCCATGAACAAATGACTAGTAAGAGGAGAAAAATAGCAAGCTTCTCTGCTGTTGTATGTCGGAATCCTGGGAATGGGTGGCATGGGAACGTACTTCTCTCCTGTTGGGGGTGCTAAATCTCCCCGAGCAGCATTAAGGTGAGTTGGTTTTCTCAATTTTGTTAGTTGGTTTTATGAGGCAAAGATTGTCATCGTACAACTAAGTTCATGTGCAGGCCAATTGCAAATGTATAAACCGGAGCAGATGCAAAACAAGAACAATCATCCGTGCTTTCTATAAATCACGCGAATTGAGCTTCTAAAGTGCACTTTGTGTGTGAATTCTGATGGGCGCAACAAATTCAATTTTTTTCATGATTTATGAACTTATCGTTATATCAAAATGCGTGGTTTCTTATCAAATTGCAGGTCAGAGTGCAGAGGCTGATGGGGAAAGCTCAAAACTGCCTTGAAAGTTGAACTTGCGCAAATTTTTAGCTCATACTTCTTCACATCAACATTAGATTATGTGTAAGAGGATAACAAACTCAACTTCCTCTAGACAAAAATTTTGTAAGTGTTCAGCCTAAGTAATAGGCTGATAGCAAGTACCCCACGAGAAACGATAGCAAGAGAGTCAATTTTAACGAAATTGAAATGGATCAGTAAATCAAAACAGGCCTAGAAAAAACAAAAAATTACCGCAAGCATAGGCCCTTAAACACCTGCCAAAAGTCTCGGGGCGTTCGAGCCCAACGGCCTTGAACTTTCCTCGGGAACTTAGACCCTCCGAATCATTGTAACGAACAAACATTGATTTCCAAGTCCATAAAATATTTCTATTTATGTATAAGAAGTCACCCGTTAGAAAAAATTACCGTTAAAGATGTTCTCATGTGCTAGTATGTAACTCTTGTTTTCGCTAGTTGCACTAATTCATGAAGAAAATGTATATTCAAGAGTATATTTCCAATATAAGTGTGCTCAATAAATGTTACCGAAGAAAAGAGAAAATTAAACTTACTCTGGTACAAAATGGGTACCAATTGTATGACAACTTTGAATTATCATTTTGTCTGTCCATGGATCGCTTGATCCTCCCAACCCGTCCAACTAGCCCTAAAATTTCAGATATGGGTGGGATGTGATTTTAACCCAACCCAATCCGACCCGGGCCTAGCTTCTAAAATAAAAGTTGGGCTGAGTTAAGGCTGAGCCCACTAGGGTCGGGCTAGCCTACGTGATTTAAGAATATTATTAAATATTTTCTTCACATTTAGTGTGTGTGTGTGTGAACACAACAAATTGAGAGAATTGGCTAAGATTCGAAAAAACTGGTCATATAAAAGCCGAAAAAGATGAGAGACTGAGATTGAATAATAGTAATAATAATAATAATAATAATAAATTAAAAGAAACAACGAAGAGATGAATAGCCGCACCCAATTACCACCAAAAATGACATATCGATGCCACGTGGTGCATTATGGGACGTCCTCTTTCTCGAGGGAATTGAAGTTTTTATGTATTATAGTTAGAGGCACCTTGTGTTGGAGTTTTTAGCCTATTAATTAATTAGTCGAACTTGATGGTTATGTTTGGCCTTATCATTATTAGTGCATTCCTTCCATCGGGTTTTTCCTTTCTCTCTCCTTTTTTTTTTAAATATCCTTTTGCGAAGTAAACCTTTGTACATCTAAACATTGCACGTAATTCAAAGAAAACAAATCAAGTGAGCGTAAAATAAATGAGTAAAGTCGATGTTTGTACGTATCCTTGCACTATACTTCTTTTGTCGATAATGTATAACCATTTGTTGTTGATATACTTTTAGTGACTAATATGAGCCAAAATCTCTCCGGCTGCAGACATATATTATGCACCCAGCAAACGTGAGGAAGATTGGAAGAACTCGTAGATCCAAATAGTGCCAAGATTATGGGGGACTGGGGAGCCTGCTGATATTTGGTTCATCGAGAGCTGGTTGTTGGGAGGGCACTGTCACGGGAAAGAACTGGAGGTCACTTGTATACATGATGAGTCCCGATAAGAACCATCACAGATAACATGAAACTTCTGTTCAAAATAAGCATTGAATTTCGTGAACTTCAATCTACACCTTCCACCTTATCAGAGCCAACACTTCGACCTTATCAGAGCCAATACCATTGCCATCTCCACTGCTGACCATCTTCATCTTCATCCTCGATCATAAAACTCCCGTTGGAGTTGCTTCATCCCTATTTGAATTTTGGGGAAGCATTAATTGCATAATATCAGCCCATTCTGCTGCTCTTCCTTCTGTTTCACCGGTCCGGCTATCTGCTATCAACACATTGCCTTGTAGTTTTCTCGGACCATCTCTGAAATGAGTTATCAACGTAAGCACCGTCTGCGGTTCGTGATCGCCAGAAGAAAATAGTGATCTAATGAACACATGACAAAGACCATAATAAGTAATTTGAAACATCATGCTTCTTATAATCTGTTGTGAAAGGTCTAGCAGAATAATGAGTGAGAACATGGGAACAAAAGGCTGTTATCTAACTCTTGAGTAACGAAGTAAGGAGGTCCACGGGTCAAGACTGGGTTATGTTGGATTACTTACATAATTACGATAAACTAAAAGAGAGCCTTGTAGATTCTGAATTAAAGAGCTAGACGTAACTAGTCTAATGCAATTTGAATCGGTTCAAGGCAAAAAGTTACTCCCAGAAACTGGCACATGATAATTCTTTCGTGAAAATTCGGGTTCATTACATGATTATGGTGATAAAACCATGAGAAACGCAACTAAGTGAAGCATCATAATGCAAGCTCATGTGGGCTTTGAAGAGTACAACCTAAACCCACCACGAACAATAGCCTGGTTTTCACCAAAAATCAAGACATGGAATCCTCCTAACTTGATACCATCCAACCTATGGTGAATTTCATCAGATGGTGAACAACTCTAGATACCAAATTCAGCTGCATGTTCCAAACTATATGCCAATGCCTGGAAAAAATGATCTGCTATTACCTGATGCCTGAGAGCAAGGGCGGAGTCAGGATTTCACCCAGGAGGTGTTAAAAATATATCGAAACTAGTAAAATAGCACAAAAATTGTCAATCAAATAATCAATACTCAAATGGAAAAAAAAATTGTTTAAAATGCACATATCCAATATCATAATCCCAGGGGCAGAGCCAGGATTTCACCCAAGGGAGTGTTAAAAATATATCGTAACCAGTAAATTTTTTTATAAGTAAAATAGCACAAAAATTGTCAATCAAATAATCAATGCTCAAATGGAAAAAAAAAATTTGTTCAAAATGCACATATTCAATATCTCAATCCAATTGGGTCCCATCCTCTATTAACAATCTCAACTCTTAATACCACAATGCATAATTAACAACCTAAAATCATCAATTAATAATCTCATTTCTCAAATGCACAATTAACAACCTAAAATTATCAATTGATTACTCAAATGGAAAAAAAAATTGTTTGAAATGCACACTGACCTCAGATTCAGAACGATGTCGTTGTCGTCGCCTCGCTGGCGGTGGGTTCTTGGCCGCTGGTGGAGTGAAGACTGAAGATCGTTCATAGCCAGTTGAGGTGAAGTCGTCAGTGAGTGGTCACTTCGTCATCGTTGACTCGTAGATCTATAGACAGATCCAGATCTGTAGAAGATTTTTTGTGGCCTCGTGTCGTGGCCGCCGTCGCCCGTCTGCTATTTGCAGAAGTGAGGCGCCCGTGGCCGTGAGACGGTGAGAACTGAGAGGTCTTGAAATTGAGAGGGAGAGGGAGAGGGAGAGAGAGAGAGAGACTCGTGGCTGCCGTCTGCGATTTGTCGGAGTGAGGCGCCCGTGGCCGTGAGACAGTAAGAACTGAGAGGTCATGAAACTGAAAGGAGAAAAGACAAAGTCTGCGACTGAAATTTCCAAAATTTGAGGGGATACATCCCCTCATACTAGCGTAGCTCCGCCCCTGCCTGAGAGGATTTATTAAAAATTTTGAGATCCTCTGAGTAACAGTAATAGGAACTGGTAAGCTTATTTATTAGCAAACCAGAGCAGCAAAATATATTAGATTCTTGTTTAGCCCATCTAATTTATGAAAACCGAGCTACAGACAGAACAATGTTGAAGATACAAACATAACGATGCAAAGCAGAATCATAAGTCTAGCTTGCCACAGTTTGTGATGATCAGTTAGTGGTGGAGCGGCGGACGACTCAAAGAAGCGGCAGTAGTGTGTAAGTCTGGAAATTATTTGGTTATAAACATCAACTATATAATATAAATTTTGGACCATTTGAGACTGGTAAATAGATTGTTATAATTCTCCGCCTCTCTTGCTTCTGTCACGTCGGCCTCGCTTAATTGAATGGTTCTAGATGACCCGAACCATGCAATAATTGCAACTATGCAACATTTTTACGTAGTTGATTCTCTTTTTTTCTTTCTTCTATGCATGAATGCATATTCAAACTTGTTATTAGGAAGCACTTTAAAAGTGCTACCGGAAACTCTATACGACAAAAGTAGAGTGAGTAAAGAATGGAGTCTCGCAGTGAATTCCCTTGTTTCCATGGTTGAGTACGGAACACTTAAATGCAACAGTTTGCCTGCATTGCGATCAAGAGTGACTTAAAGGTTCAATGCAGTTCACGGGTGTCCTTCCTTTAAATCAATGCAAGTCTCGTACTCTAAGAGCTCCCTCTTTATCAACCTCTGTGCCAACCCTTGCACAATCCATTTCTCCATTTTTCTCTCAAGAGAGTCCCACATTCCCACCATCAAATGACTAGCAAAAGGAGAAAAAAAACAGGCCTTCTTTCTTTGTTACTAGGATGTCTCAACCATGGGAATGGGTGGCATGGGAAATAGTTTTTTTTGTAGTTGCTGTCAAAATGAAGCACCTCCAAAATTCAATTCATGAGCGTCCTATGTCGAAAATGTATTGCTTTCCAAAAACTCTCAAGTTTTAACGTAGCATTAAGGTGAGTTGATTTTCTCAAGTTTTGTTACGTTATTACGCTTGTATCAATCTTCTTTTGCAAAAGAAATGATGCTATCTCCTCCCCCCCTTTCATTTTCCTTTTCCTGTCTTCATTTCCCCAGTCTGTTGAACAGTACAAATTCAGTTCATTTTCGAATGGTACATCTGAAACACCCAAAATGATAGATCGGAGACACCTGTAATGCATCTGTGGCTACATAGATCTGATCTTGGCTCCAAAAAGTTAATAAACATGACGTATCCCAAAAATGCTGTTAGCCGGTTAGGAGCAAAACTTGAGGCATGGATTTTGAAAATGGGGTTTTGTTATTCAAGTCCTCTCTTATCCTCTCTTTTTTCAAATTTATACAAGATGAAAAATGCTTATTTTTGATTGATTATGTATTTTTATACAAAACCAGGTAATTTTCCTCCTTGACGTTGGGGCGGCATGTGCCAGGCCGAGTAGGTACAAATTCTCTCCAGAAGAGTAGGAATCCGGCTCCGGTACCGTAGTAGGTAACTTTGAAGGAGAAAGAGAGATTACCATGTCTTCGTCCATGGGTTTCCAAGTACCCGGATCGATCAACCGTTGACAACTAATCCTAAATGTGGGCAGATTTGGTCAGGAGCGGACACGTCAATTGTAGCAGACGCAAAGGAGGCTCGATACGAACACCGGTTGTGAACTCGAGTAGCATGAGGCACGTGGAATAAAAGAAAATTGGTATAAAACTTTTTTCTAGGATAATATTAAATATCTCATCAAAAACTTACACCAGCTTGCCAGACAAAGGCTAAGAGAAATGAATTGTTCTGCGATATATCAAAAAAGACCCGACCATTGTTCCTAAGTTATGAATTTCGTGATTGTGGTGGCATACCAGGAGGTGCATCGTGCTGGACAGCGGTATCTACCAATGGGGAAGATAGCAATTAAGATGTAGTGATATAGATAGATGAATGAGACAAGGTACAACGTTGAAGTCAGTTTAGTTGCTTAGTCACATCAACTGCATTGCATGGAAAGAAACACGGATTGAGACTAACGTCTATTTGGTTACCATTTTTCTCATAAAAACACCAAAATTCCAAACATTATATACCAATTCTATGTTGATGTCATTGGAATTCATCCTCCTCAATTTGACTTCCAAATGTATAGAAAATAGTAGTATTCGACGTTCAAAAGTTCCGTTATTTTCTTTGTGCGGCATCAAATTGAAATTTGTTAAAATGATACACGAACTAGGAAAGCTTTTTGAAGAAATCTTTTTCATATTTCTAAAAACCAAGAGGCAAAGAACAAAGAAATTAGCGACAAATAGGTAGAGAAAGGGCTAACATTGTCGTCACCACAATATTAGATCATGGGTTAGTTACGAATTTACCCAACTAGATATGGCACGTTTACACAATTATCAGACGAAAGAAATTTAATAGCAAAATACTCCCCCACATATGGCATGATAGGCTGATAGCACCATTATACCTTCTGCAGAAAAATCTGGAACAAAGTTACAGAACAAAGAAATGCGCAAAAAAATTTCACTTAAACTGTTATTCGCACATTTATTCCTCAAAGTATGGAGGGCATTTCGAAAAGGACAGAATCTTATGGTTTTTGCAAATTTATCCCCCAAACTATAGTTTTTTCGCTCGATAATTTTTTGGTAGATTAACTTTGTTCCAGATTTTGGACAGTGTGTATAATATGTCATCTCTTTTATCAAGCAAGTGTGATCTGCCTTTTTCTTCAACAAATACTAATAATAATGTGGATTATACCTTGTAGTAAGCAAACTTACAAAATCTCTTCCCCGGATCGTTAACCATTGTCAATGGCATCTTCACAAATGGTTGCGATTGATGGTTTCAAAAATCGCCATTGATGAGCAACTTGAGGAAGTTGAACTAGGCTATTATTGTGAGATGCCACATTGCATAAAAATTGTGAGAGATGTATGAATGTGAGGGAGTGTGATCGAGAGAGTTTGGAATTCTGTGAGAGAGAGAGAGAGAGAACTTGACCCAGTTGTTTACTCATCCCTTCGTCAATTATTGCAAAAGTACTCCCCAAAGTTTTAAGTTGTAAAACTCATCCATGAATTTAAGTGAATTATGGATAATGCTCTTAACTTAACGGCTGTCATAGGGATTTTATAACTGATATTAGAGTTGGTCGAATTTTCCAATTTTCGTAATAATCGCTTGGTCTTGATCCACATAGTGACTCATGCGCGATTTGAATCAAACCATATTCCTGCCATATGTAGAGAGAGAATTTTGCTATTAAATTTCTTTAGAGGATAATTATACTAGAGTGCCATATGTGGGGGGATAAAAGAGCAATTAACCCATAGATCATGTACATGAATTTAACAAAGCTCAAGATCCACTAAACATATATTTATAGCTGTTTGGCCCATACCTCATCACAATTCACAACAACTACACGAGGTTAACTAATTCAAGATCCACTAAACAAACACTTATAAACTCAAGATATGTTGGATATTTCCTTCCAATATTCACACGGGATAAAAAAACTTATAATTTTGACCAAAGATTTTAGAAAGGATTTATTTTTAGGAAACCAATCCCTTGAATTCAGGGAGGTGTAGACAAATTCTAACCTAACTAGTTTAGGCGCATTATTCCTTTAATGGCTATAGGCGTGGTGTGGTTTCATTTACCTACTTCTTCTCCTATAAAACGAGAAGTTTGCATAAGGTTTAATCACACCAAACACAAACACTGAGAATCATTTAGCAACTGAGAGCTAATGCAGTGATACACCGTGAGTTAGCTACTGAAAGCTAAAAAGAGTGTTAGACATACAGAGCTTATGATTGTAACTCAAATACTAGAGCAGTAGATGCTTTTGTAATAACACTAGTGAGTGCGAAAAACTAAAGGAGATAGTATTTATTCACTGAGAGAGAAATACTGATGTGAGTTTGGGTCTGAGTGATTGAGTGAAAATTATCTTATAACTTCTTCACTTTATAGTTCTCGTTGTCTTCCTTGTGGACGTATACCGGAGGCCACAAAACAACAAGAGAGTCCACCATCTCAAAACAAAGCAAGATCAGGAAACTGACTCTGGTAGTAAAGATTGAGTACCAATACACATTAAGAGCTGCATAAAAGCCTTACAAATTTTTCAGCGTGTCTGACGGTTATGCTTAGAACTAGGAATCAGGGAAGACAATCTTAGCAGTTCTGGCCTCAAATAGCAGGATCTCAAATTCAGGTATAGTCTCCTCCAGACGTTCGGGAAAGAGGAAAGAAAGTCCGAATTTCTACTTTGCAATGCAAACAAATCGGTTTAACTGATAGGCAAGCCTTTTGATGTGGCAGCGATCAGAACACCGTACTTAATAAGGTAGGTGATGGAGCATCTCGAGCTGGAGATGATACTGGCCATGGCTACTTCTGGGAGTTTGCAGGTTTAATTGGCTTAACAATGGAGGAAAGTTGAATACAGAGAAACAGACCTCTTGGCTAAACGGCAGCGTCTCCCTTTAGCGTGAGACTCACTCCTTTTTACCAATCAAACCTCGCCACCTGTCGTCGTCTTCTTCTGGACTTTGATACGCGGAGGCCTCCTTCCTTGTGTGCGCAATTGATCTCCATCTCGATTGCCTCCTACGTCATCCCCATGTGAACTCTGCAACTCCTCCAATCCTTCACTGCTCCTTGTGGCAGCTGCTGATGTAGAACATGAGCATGATCAGGATATCAATGTCATTTGTGTATAAGAGAAAGCAATGCTAGAGCATCTTGGCGAGTTTGGAACAAGTTTAATGTGCATGAAGCCAAAGGTAGATAAATAAAGTGTAGTGCCTCGAGAATGAGCGCCATGAAAGCTCTAGAGAGAACAAAAGAAGCGAAGTCCTCTGTGTACAAGTTCTTGATAGTTTAAAAGAAGCAAAATTCGTTAAAAGTCATGTCATTCATAATCCCCGAGACAACAAAGGTTCATTTTGTTTGAATTATGTGTGAAAGTCAGGTTTGGTTGAACCCGTGCAACGTTTCTGAATTCAAAAAAAAGTTGGCATTTTCTTCATATCACCGTGTAAAAAAGGAGTAAACATCTTCTATGTGTGTGTGTGTGTGTGAGAGAGAGAGAGAGGGGGGTAAGCAGGCACCCTTAACGAGATCCGCTCACCTAGTTAAGCCCAGTGATAGGAAATTTCAGAAAGCCGTTTCCATTTGGAAAGTACTGCACATGAATGACAAATTTGACCTCCAGTTATCACCACAGAGAAAAGAAACCGAAAATGAAAGCTTGCCTTATCCTTGTCTTCGAGAAAGATGACTTGAAAAGCGTCGCGTCTAGCCATGCAAATTCTAGGACTGTATCACCAATAGTCGCCACAAGAGCATAAACCACCCTCAAACTTGTGGAACCTATTAGCATCTCTCACCACAAATACTTTCTTCAAGATATTTGACAAAGCCTTGATGAACTCGTGACAATCCCCACAAACTCTCAAATTTTTAAAAACCCGAATTGGCCTTCCACCTTCTTGCAATCCACCGCAAACTAAAGCCAACCCAATTGCCAACCTCTCACTGTGAACCCTCAAGCTCTCCACCTTTGTCTCCTCTTCCACGTCATGCAATACATACCTCACTTCATAAGCATACCCCATCTCTTCCTTTATCCTCCTATCCATTTCCCTGAGGATTTCATGGATTTTTTGCGTGAGTGGATGCATCTCATCTCCATTAAAGAAATAGTGGACCTCCTTATCAATCTCGACCCAACTGCGTCCAGCTTCTTTCTTTAATCCCATGGCCTTCACCAATTTTCTCACTTTCTCAGACTCTTCCCAGTAGCCAGCATCAGCAAAGATGTTTGATACCAGCACATAATTGGCCGGGTTGTGACCATCCATCTTCAAGAGAGTCTCTCCTATTTCTCTCCCCATGTCCAAGTCTCCATGCACCCTACAAGCACTGAGCAGTGTCTGCCAAATTCCTAAATTTGCTTTAAGGGGCATGTTCTCTATAAGACTCTTAGCTTCCTGCAGATGTCCAGCTCGACCAAGGAGATCAACCATACAAGCATAATGCTCGACTTTGGGATTTATTCGATGGTCCTTACATAACCTTGAGAAGTATTCTCGACTTTCTTTAATGATTCCAGCATGGCTACAAGCTGAGAGCACGGCTAAGTAAGTCACTCCATCAGCCTCGATATCATCTGTGTGCATTTTGTTAAAGAGCTCAATCGCTTCTCTGCCAAGACCATGCTTTCCATACCCTGTGATCATCACGGTCCACGATACCACATTCCTCTTTGGCATTTCGCCAAAAAGTCCTTCTGCTTCCTCTATTAACCCACACTTGAGATACATGTCTAAAATTGAATTAGCCACCGATACATCTAAACCAAATGGAACCTTTACTGCATAAGAATGCAGTTGCTTCCCTTGTTCTACAAAAGCAAAATCAGCAAATACACCCATCACGCTGGAGAGAACAAACCCATCAACTCGGAGGCTGCTCTTTCTGAGCTGCCTAAATAAGTCCATGGCCTCCGATGGATTTCCCTCGTGAGCATAACCTAAAATCAGTACCATCCAAGAGACCACACTCTTCTGTTCAACTTGATTGAATACCTTTTGTGCTTCAGTCAAGTAACCGCATTTTACATACAGGTCGATCAGAGCACCTGAAACAATTGTTTGAACCGACAACGGAAAACCTTTTGCAATCAAAAAGGCATGTATCTGAGTCCCTTCCCGAACGGCTTCAAGACCAGTACATGCTTTTAACATGCTTGTGAACGTAAACTCATCCGGCACTTCTCCTTGCATTTGCATTTCCTGGAACAGAAATAAACATTCATCACCCATTCCTTCAAGAGCATATCCTGCTATCATTGCATTCCAACTTATGAGACTTCTAAGCGGCATTATACTGAACATCCGAGCTGCTTCACTAATTCTACCACACCTTGAATACATATCAATGATAGAGTTTCCCACCACTGGAAACCACTCAAATCCCATTTTACCACACAACCCATGAATCTGCATCCCATTCGTCAAAACGCCCAGAAAACTGCAAGCTTTAAAGTTCGTTGAGAAAGTGAACTCATTAGGCGTAACATTCGAGAATCCCATTCGACATAGAAGCAACAATGATTCTATGGGACTACCTTGATGCAAGAATCCACACATTAGGGATGTCCAAGTAACAACATTTCTCGCAGGCATTTTGTCAAACGCCTGGCAGGCCATGTCCATTCTCCTGCATTTTCCATACATGTCTACTAGATCATTGCTTAGCATCATATCAAATTGATAGCCCAGTTTCACTACTGCTGTGTGAACTTGGATTCCTTGTTCAAGTGACATACTTTTCGAACATACACGCAGAAGGCTCGCAATTCTTTGCCGCATACACATTGATGAAATTAAAACTTGGTGCTTTTCACTTGCAGAAAACCTGATAAAACATAGTGACTGTCTTCTCACCTCTCCACTTGCATGGGTTGAATTTTCATCAGATAGCAAAGTTCTCTTCTTAATGAGAGTGCTCAACGATGCAGCAATTTTTATTCATTCCTATATGCTGAAACTAAAAGACTTTTAAGGACCTGCTACTATCTACATGATCCTACACGATTGCATGCCATTAGCAAACAAGGAAGTCCTGCTATACTATCTGCAAGTTCTTTTTTTGGTTTAAGCCGGAGAATTCCATGTTCCTTTCGTCTTAAAATAAATAATTTTCTTCCACTCCATAATATTTCTTCCGTCTCGAATTAATCGTTCCATTTTGACTTTGGCATGTTGTCTGCATTGGACAAATTCGCTATCGATTGTAACGCGAGATCTTTTTACCTCTAGGGTCTGAAGATTTCACTAAAATAGAAACTTACTAAAGATATGATGTTAAACAAATTTATAAACGATACGCTCACTGAAATAAAGATTATTCTTGCGAGACAACGTATACTAGTACGATAATGTACAAGATTCTCTATCGATACAAGATAGATGATATGAGAAACTTGACAAAGGTAAAAGAAAGTGACAAGTGTATTACAAACTCAATTTCTCTAAGTCTAGTGTGATTTGTGGATTTGACGCTCTTCTCTTTATATTAGCTTGTTTGTAACCATCTTTGTATTTTGTAACCGTCCACTTCTATCTTTATCTGGAACGGTTTATCAACTGTCATTATTGGTCGCTTCCTGTTGACAACTGTGCTTTTCATGTAGTTTGCTGACCACCTTTATCGATCATTTTGCTCTGTTGATAATTGTCCGGCTCAAGAACTCTGCTTATCAACCGCTGCAGTCGATCTTCTTATCTTTGATGGTAACTACCTTGTTCTCACGTTTATTACTACCGCCGATTATCTTGTACTCGCCGACAACTGTGTCCATCGCACGATTTATTCAAATCTTGTTTCCCTCGTATTTTGCAACAAATTGCTTGTCTCTGCTACACCGCTATTAGCAACTTGTGATACATTAGTAACCGTAGCAGTTACGCCCACTTTTGCATATTTCTCAAAGCACTTTACATGGTCCTCAGCATGCTACATGTCTGTGCTTTAATTAGCTATGATAAAAAAATATTTATGTAGTCAACACATGCTAGGTATATAAGTTATGTATTTTTTTTTTCATCTTACCCTAAAGAGAAAGGGGAAGAGGAGGACCGGAGGAGGTTAAGAGAGAGAAAATTAGTTGGTTGAAGTTAAAACGTGAGAAGAGAAATAGAATAAAAACCGGATACAATGGAAAAAAAACATAAAAAAAATATTTATAGAATCTTTCTTAATTTAAAAATTGAACAATTTTTTGGGGACAGTCAAAAGAAAAAATTATTTTCTTGAGACGGAAGAAGTAATTGTTGTGAATATTTAATTAAAGTATATTTTTGAAGTAACTTACCTTTGAACTTTCTATCTAGAAATAATAGAATCAAGCATTAATTATTGTAATTTTTAAAAAGCATTAATTACTTGTTAATATGAGATGGCTCTCGAAGCGACACGACGAAGCTGGGTTTGCTTTTGTTTGTGGTTTGTATCGTATGTTCTTACTTTACTAACAATATAAAAAATAAGCAGTTGTAACTCAAGAATATCGTAAATAATAGAAGGCTCAAATATTTGGAATTTATTTGGCTAGCCAAACCATGACCGTGGGCATCATTTAATCCAATATATGCTTCTTCCGTTTCAAAATTGATCAATTTTCTTTTTTTAGACTGTCCCAAACTTTTCAAATCTGAAAATATTATGGAAGCATATTTTCATAATTACTCTTTTGAAACTCTTTTATTTTATTTCTCTTTTCATTCCACAGTCCCTTTTTCTCTCTCATTGCTCACTTCCTTCCGACTTTCTTTATAGGGATAGAATAAAACATACACGATACGTGACTTATATCCTTGATATAAATGTCCAGTTAAAATTGAGCAATTATTTTGAGACAGAAGGAGTAAACCGACTGCACAAAAACTTGTAATCTCTTCATTCCTTTTTATTTAATAACTTTTGACTTGCACCTTTATTTAGGATATGAATGATATTTTAAGAGTTTCATACTTTACCTCAAGAGAGAGAAGGAGAGAGGGAGGGAAGAAAGTGAGACAGGAAGAGAAAATAGGTCGGTGAAAAATTAGATTAGGAGAAAGAAATGAAATAAAATAAAATAAAAGGTGCAAGAATGTTAAGTATGAAAAGAAAAAGAAATTATGAAGTCTTTTTCATAATGATCAACAAAAAGAAAATATGATTGGAGACGGATGCAGTGTCTTTGCACTAGAAACAAACTCGGGACTAGGCCGAGTGATTAAGGTAGATGTTTATGTTCAGGCATCTCTCCTGGAGGAGTAACTAGGAGAAGCAATGGCAGCGAGTGCAGGTGTCTTGACTATCAAAGGATTGGAAGATATGTTCGCACCCTTGTTGCAAAATTGCGTGAACATGCTAAACATGAAGAAAATCCATGCCCAAATTGTCAAATTTTCTTTGTCACAGAGCAATTTCTTGGTGACAAAAATGGTGGATATATGTGACGGCAATGGGGAAATACAGTACGCAAGTTTGCTCTTCAATGAGGTCGTTGAACCAAACAATTTTTTGTACAATGCAATGATTAGGGCATACACACACAGCCACAGATTTTTATTGGCAATAGAAATGTACAAGCAAATGCTAAGACATTCACAGGCTGAAGAGCCCATTTTTCCTAACAAATTTACATACCCATATGTTGTCAAGGCATGTGGAGGACTTTTGTCTCATGAGCTGGGCAAACAACTTCATGGGCATGTATTTAAATTTGGGTTTAGGTCTAAT
Source organism: Escallonia herrerae (assembly GCA_033070095.1). NCBI lineage: Eukaryota > Viridiplantae > Streptophyta > Magnoliopsida > Escalloniales > Escalloniaceae > Escallonia > Escallonia herrerae. Next base: position 670 of record JAVXUP010004132.1, on the reverse strand, counting down.
ATTGTGATTGACACTGCAATGATGAACATGTATATAAAGTGTGAGAATTTTGCTGATGCACATCACATGTTTGAGGAAATGCCTGAGAAGGATGTGATTTCGTGGAATAGTCTCATTTGTGGGCATATCAAACTCGGCCAGATGAAAAGGGCAAGAGCAGTCTTTGAAGAGATGCCAGACAAGAGTATTGTGTCTTGGACAGCAATGATCACAGGGTATACGAAGCTTGGGTGTCATTCAAATGCCTTGGATGTTTTCCGAAGGATGCAAATTGCTGGAATTAAACCAGATTGGATTAGTTTGGTAGCTCTTTTGCCAGCGTGTGCGCAGTTGGGAGCTCTGGAGTTGGGTAAATGGATCCATTTCTATGCGGATAAAAATGGTTTTTTGCAGAAGACTTGCATATGCAATGCTCTGATTGAAATGTATGCAAAATGTGGAAACGTAAATCGATCTTTGGAGTTGTTTGATCAGATGGATGATAGAGATGTGATTTCGTGGAGTACTATGATTGTAGGGCTATCAAATCATGGAAAAGCTCGTGAAGCAATTGTACTATTTCAAGAGATGCAAAGGGCAAAGGTTAAACCTAATGAGATCACTTTTGTTGGTCTTCTGTCAGCATGTGCTCATGCTGGCTTTTTAGATGAGGGCGTAAGGTACTTTGATT
>JAVXUP010004131.1:0-40662 GCA_033070095.1 Escallonia herrerae | reverse complement strand
ATTGATGGTTATTTACTTCCTTATTAATTAGAGAGTTAATGGGAGGTTACTCCCATTAATGGACAGTTATTTGTCTTGAATAAGGGGTTATCGCCGTAATGAGTGATCTAAATAGTGGGAAGATGGTTAGTCTCCACTTTCTCCTCATTCATGGATGTCATGACATGTTTAATGTTACTAGATGTTACCATAATATTTTTACCTATATCATTTGCCCCCATACCATGTTCTTCTTCTCTATCTTTTTAAAGAAGAATATGGAATTATAATATCCTCGAATTCTTGGCTATTTTAAGAGTTGCTTGTTCGAGTGAAACCTTGAGAGCTAGTTTGCTCGATTTGGCCGAGTAATGGCCTTGTAGGGACTCTTCTACTCGGCTTGGCCGAGTAGAGATCTCATAGGAAGAAGTCTACTTGGTTTGGCCGAATAGACCCTTGTAAGTAGTCTTCTACTCGGCTTGGCCGAGTAGAGACCTTGTAAGGAGTTGTCTATTCGGCTTGGCCAAGTAGAGACCTTGTAAGGAGTCACCTACTCGGCTTGGCCGAGTAGAGACCTCGTAAGGAGTCCTCTACTCGGCTGGCTGAGTAGAGACCTTATGAGAACTCGCCTACTCGACTTGGCCGAGTAGAGACCGTATACGAAGTCGCCTACTTGGCTTGGCCGAGTAGAGACCTTATAAGAAGTAGCCTACTCGGCTTGGCCGAGTAGAGACGTGGTAAGGAGTCGTCTACTTGGCTAAGTCGACTAGAGACGCCGTAAGGAGTTGTCTACTCGACTTGGCCAAGTAGAGACGTGGCCCAGTGCTCTCATCTACTCTGCAGAGGCTAGGACCAAAGTAGCTCGTCTACTCGTCTAGAGTAGAGGCGTATGGTTCGATGCTCTCGTCTGCTTGGCAGATGCTAAGACCAAAGTAGTTCGTCTACTCGGCTAGAGTAGAGGCGTATGGTCCGATGCGCTCGTCTGCTCAGCTTTGTGGTAGTTGTCGTTATGGGGTAAATAGGTAAATTTGCCCCTGTCATATTTCTAGATGCATGCCACATGTCTAGGGTAATTCAATGGTCACAAGATCTCATCTGTTTGATGGGTTTGTTGTTTCTTTATAAGGGGTAAACCTTTTTTTTCCTCTTCACAACTTGTTTTATTTCTCAAAGTGTAGAGAGAGAGAGATTGTCTTGGGGCTTTATTTGAAGAAGATTTCTAAGTAGAATTTGAAGATCATCTTCTTTTTCAAGTAAGTTTCAAACTTTTTTCTTCTTTTCTTTTGAAATCTCTTGTTTTGATCTAAAATTATGTCCAACGAGGATGAAGAATATGTTTCTGAGCCTAATGTCGATATACAAGGTGTTAGGATAGAGCCCACCTTTGATCCCTTATTTTTAGAAACTGGAGTTCCCTTGGTTCCTTTCCAGGAGTCAAGGGGAGTTCCTGCCAAGGAAGTCTTAAGGGAGAATGCTCAGTCTCTGAAGCCTTTTGATGCGCACACACTTAAAAGCAAGTTGAGTAGTTATGACCTGAAACTTCTATGGGAGCATTGCGAAATTCCGCCGATCGTAAAACTTAGGCTTCCTGATGAGAATGAATCAGCTGATATGACTATAATTGACGAGATTGGTGTTTATTGGGACATGTTCATCAATGGCTTTAGAGTTCCTCTTCACCCTTTCTTCATCAAGGTTTTAAACGCTTACGGACTTGCACCCCAGCCAATTTTCTCCTCATGCATGGCATTTTATAAGTTTCTTCATCTACCAATGCCATAAACTAGGTTTAAATCTTAGGGTTAGAGTATTCAAATGGTTTTTTACTATCTGTACAATAACTAAGCAAGTAGGTTGGTATTTTTTGAGTCGAGGCCCAAAGGCCGAAGCCAACCTATTTCACACCCTCCATCATCCAATCATAATTAGAAGGAGAGATTTTTTATGGTTAAATTGCCTAAGTCTCAAAGGAGCGAAGTTTGTAATGTGTGGCTTCCCGAGTGCGAGACTAAAGCTTGTAATAAATTAAAAGAAATGGACTTGTCGGAGACTGACCTTGAGCACATTGAAAAACTTAAGGGGGCTGAGCCTTTAGAATCCAGAAATACTTTGAGTAATGCTCAGCTCCGTGAGTGTGGCATCGTCTTTTCCCCTGAGCCTCAAGATCTTGACGACGAGGAAAAGGAAAGAGGAAGAGGAGGGCAAAAACGATCTTGGTAAAGCTCTTACCAAACCTTGAGTCCTTCTAATCTTAAATGGTAATCTTACTATTATTTTGCATGCAGAAAACATGTCGTCACCAACGCAAGGGGATACGCCGTTATTCAATGCCCAAGGGGTTTTGGGAGACATAATTCTTGATGAGCTAGCTTCGATACATGGTGTCGAGGAGGAGGAGATACAAGACCTGGATTTTGGTGCATTGGTGTCTGCGTCTCAACCGAAGGTGACTAAGACTCAAACTTAAGACTTTTGTTTTGGGCTTGGTTTCTGTGGACAAGTCTAAAGAGAATTCTAAGAAGTGAAAAGTCCCGAGCAGAGCCACATCTTCTTCCGTTCGTCCTGATACCCCTCATCGTCCTGCCTGGGGAGTATCCATTGATGAGTCGGTGTTCAAGTCTCCTCACACAGCATGGGATTGGTCTAGTCACGTAATCATTTCCATGGATAGGAAGACATTGTCAGGATATGGGGTCACTGAGACAACCAATGGGATGGTCCAACTAATGTTACAGGTTTATTTTTTTTCCTCCTCCCTTTGAAAGTTTTGTTACTTGATCCTAACTCTTTGTCATGTAGGCTATGGCGCAGATGCAGATTGGCGTGGAGAAGCTAATTGCTATAGATAAAGTGTTGGACTAAGAGAAGAAAAGGTTATGGTAGAGAACAACTTTCGTAGGGAGGCCGAGAAGAAAGTTAAAGACTTGAGCAAGAAGGTAGAGTGATTGGAGCTATCTAACACTGGATTGACTACAAAGAATGCTGAACTGTCAGCTCAAGTTAATGATTTAGAGGTCGAGAAGTCATCGATAGCTCTTCAGGCTGTGCAGCTACTTAAGAGATCCAAGGCTTTCATGGATCAAAGCTACTGTGACTCTAAAGGGGCACTTATGCATGGTTATAATGAATGCAAGAATGATGTCTTGAAAGATCATCCTGAGCTTGATATGAGCATAAGTTTTCCCGAGAGGTTGCTGCAGAAGCTGAGCGTCGGGTCGAAGAAACCGAACGGAAGAAGGCTACTAGTTCTTGAGCACTCACTAGTCCTTCCATGAGTCACAGTTTGGGTGCTTTTGGGTCAGTGTCTGGGGTTGTTTCAAGGCCGCAACTGCTTGTGGCTGAGGGTCGCACTCATGAGATGAGGTTACCAGCAGATGTTGCTAAGCAGAACGGTTAGACTAAGGCCCCGTTTGACAAAATTTTTTTCCCTCTTTTTTTTTCAGTTTTAAAAACTGAAAAAAGAGCGTTTGGTAACCATTTTTTTTTCAATTTAAAAAACCAGTTTTTAAACTGCAGAGTAAAAAAAAAAACTCCAAAAACTGGTTTTTTTTTTCACTTTTGGTTTTTTTTTTCGACCACCACCACCACCCTCCCACCGCCGGCAGCCACCTCAGGCGACCACCGCCGGAGACTGCCGGCCGCCGGCGGCCGGCGACCACCGCCGGAGACTGCAGACAACCACCTCCGGCCGCCGGCGACCACCGGCAGCCACCTCCGGCCGCCGGCAGCCACCGCCGGAGACTGTCGGCAGCCATCTCCGGCCGCCGGAGACTGCCGGCAGCCACCTCCGGCCGCCGGCGACCACCGCCGGAGACGGCCGGCAGCTACCTCCGGCCGCCGGCCACCACCGCCGGTGACTGCCGGCAGCCACCTCCGGCCGCCGGCGACCACCGCCGGAGACTGCCGGCAGCTACCTCCGGCCGCCGGCCACCACCGCCGGTGACTGCCGGCAGCCACCTCCGGCCGTCGGCCACCACCACCACCACCGTCGACCACCGCTACGCCCCACCACCGCCACCGCAAACCACCAAAAAAAAAAGTCAAAATAAAAAGGGTTACCAAACACCAAAAAAAAAAACCTAAAAAAAAAAGGGGTTATCAAACACCCACTTGTTTTTATAAAAAAAAAAATTTAAGCTGCTCTTTAAAAAACTGCTCTTTAAAAACTGAAAACCAAAAAAAATTTTTTGTCAAACGAAGCCTAAGATTGCCTTGTCTATTAGATTAGCTTCTTAGGATCCCCTTCTAAGGTCAATTTTTCTTTTGTTCGGCCTTGGAGTCCAATGTGTAACTCAACTCATATATCTTAAATGGAATCAAGGCTTATTTTATACCTTCTTGCTTGTCCAAAGTGATTGTGCAAAGCACTTCATTCATAATAAAGATGAGTACATCTATGGTCATATAGAGCCGAAGAGAAAAGAACTATTAGGCTGCTAGGCCACATAAGGACGTAGAGCCCATAACAAAGTGATCTAATGAATGAGCAAGATCAAAACTAGTGTGGAGTGTATGGCCCCTTCGTTCTTGCTCATGCGTAGTAGCGCCTTATGTTTGTTGCATTCCATGTTCGAGGAATTGCTTTACCATCCATGTGTTCTAAATGATAAGCCCCGGAGCCTCCCAGCTTTACCACCCTATAAGGGCCCTCCCAGTTGGGCTCTAGCTTGCCAACTGCATCGCGTGGGGTGGAAGCCTCTATGCGACGTAGAACCAAGTCGCCTACTCGGAATGCACGAGGACGAACTCTCTGGTCGTAAAGCTTGGATACTCGATGTTGGTAAGTTGCAAGACGCATTGCTACTTGTTCGCGCCACTCATCGAGGAGGTCAAGATTTCCACGAAGGGCTTCTTTATTCTGGACAGGATCATAAGTTGTCAGACGAGAAATGGTAACCCGACTTCAACGGGGATTAATGCCTTTGTGCCAAATGACAAACTGAAAGGAGTTTCTCCCACAGGCGTCTTTGTAGTGGTATTGCAAGCCCAAAGAGTTTTGGGTAACTCGTCTACCCATAGTCCTTTGGCACCATCAAGTTTCTTCTTTATCCCTTGGAGAAGTGTGTGATTCGTAACCTCAGTCTATCCATTACTCAATAGATAAGTTGGCGTAGAAGGTTCGAAAAGTGGGATTATCGAACTGTTTTCCATTGTCTGTGATTAGAACGCGTGGTATTCCAAAGCGACAAACAACAGCTCGCCAGAATAAATCTTCGCATTTTTTTTTAGTTATTGTGGTTAGGGCTTTGACCTCCACTCACTTAGTGAAGTAATCAATCACTTTGATCATAAATTTGCGCTGAGCTGTGGCTGGAGGGAAAGGGCCCATGATGTCCATCCCCCACATTGCAAAAGGAATGGGACTGCTTAATGTTGACAAAGGGCTTGGCGATTGCTTAGGAATGGAGGAGAAACGCTGGCAGGCATCGCATTTCTTCGTATAATCCAAGGCATCTTGCTGCATAGTAGGCCAGTAGTATCCCTGCCAAAGAACTTTGTGTGCCAACGCGCGTCCTCCCAAGTGTTGACCACAGATGCCTTCATGAACTTCCCGTAGTGTGTAATCTGCTTCAGAAGGGGTGAGGTAACGAAGATAAGGAAGTGTGAAGGAGCGTTTATACAACACATCCTCTACAAAGGCATATCGAGCCGAACATTGGATGATGCTCCTAGCATGCTTCCGGTCGGCAGGTAACGTGCCATATTGAAGGTAGGCCTTGATATGATCGATCAATGATGGCTTATGTTTAGTTTGCATTACTTCATTAACAGTGATGCTTGGCTCACGTAAGAGTTCCAAGTGAATCATGCAGCCAAACTCAGATGTATCAAGGGAGGCCAAAAGCGAGAGTGCATCTGCTGAAGTATTTTCTTCTCTGCGGATTTGCGTGATTTTGAAGATAGTGAATATATGCGCAACCTCTTTTGCTTTTTGTAGATAATTAGCCATTTTTTGATCTCTAGCCTCATATTCTCCTAACATTTGCTTCACCACAAGCGCAGAATCACTGTAAGCACGGAGGGATTCTGCGCGCATGGCACGCGTTAGATGCATTCCGGCTATCAGGGCTTCATACTCGGCTTTATTGTTAGAAGCTGGGAAATCAAAGCGAAGGGCATATCGTACAATTAAGTGGTCTGGCCCCGTTGAGGATTAAGCCAGCTTCGCTTCCATTTATGTTTGACGATCCGTCGTAAAAAAACGTCCAGACAAATAACTCAGGCTGAGTAGTGGGGAGAGTTTCTTCATCTTCAATTGAGAGAGTGCACTCGACGATGAAATTGGCCAAGGCTTGTCCCTTAATTGAGGGTCGGGGTCTGTAATAAATGTCAAATTCTCCCAATTCTACCGACCAGGGTACGAGCCGACCTGATAGGTTTGGCTTGTGTAAGATTCGCCTTAATGGTTTGTCGGTTAGTACCACGATCGTGTGAGACTGGAAGTACGGCCGAAGCTTCCTTGCAGCAATCAATAGAGTGAAGGCTAGTTCTCAGTGTTAGGATACCTATGTTCAGCCCCTTGGGGAACCTTGCTCACATAATAAATATGGAGTTTTCAACCATTTTCTTCTCAAACTAAAACCGCGCTGAGGGCAGATTCAGCTACGGCTAAGTACAGAAACAACTCCTCCCCTGGAACAGGTTTGAAGATGAGTGGAGGTGATGCTAAATACTCATTCAATGCATCAAATAAGGCTTGACATTCAGTCTTCCATTCAAAGATTTTGATATTCTTCAACGCTTTGAAGAATGGAAGGCAATGCTCTGCAGATTTAGAAAGGAATCGACTCAGAGCGGCTACTCATCCTGTCAATACTTGTATCTCCTTTATTCATCTTGGGGCGCTCATTTCTTGAATAGCCTTTATCTTTTCAGGGTTGGCTTCAATTCCCCTTTGTGAAACCATGAACCCTAAGAATTTTTGGGACGATACCCCAAAAGCTCACTTAGTGGGGTTAAGGCGCATGTGATATTTACGAAGGAGATCAAAGCATTGTTGCAAATCGGTGAGATGTTGCTCTGCTTGGAGACTCTTAACGAGCATGTCGTCTTCTAATGTGGGGTTTAAAGATTTTATCAACCAGACTCTAGTAAGTAGCTCCAGCATTCCTTAGTCCGAATGGCATAACTTTGTAGCAAAAAAGACCTTGATCCGTTATGAAGCTTGTTTTGGCTACATCATCTTTGTGCATCCGGATTTGATTGTATCCTGAGAAAGCATCCATGAAGCTTAGCAGTTCATGTCCTGATGTGGCGTCGATTAGCGTATCAATGCGCGGTAGCGGGTAGTTGTCTTTAGGACATGCTCTGTTCAGATTGCCGTAATCGATGCATATCCTCCATTTTCCTGTTCCAGCTTTTGGGACCATAACCACATTGGTAGTCAATCTCCTTTAAGAAACCGGCCTCTAGGAGTTTGTCAACCTTCTTCTTGATGATCAATTGCCTCTCAGGTGCAAAGGGCCGCTTCTTTTGCTTAACTGGCTTATGCAAAGGGTCAACTGAGAGTTTGTGAGTGATCACAGAAGGGTCTATCCCTGGTATATCTGCAGCATTCCATGCAAAAATATCTATGTTTGACCGAAGGAAGGAGATTAATCGATTTCAAAGGCTTGACTCTAATGTAGAGCTGATTCACACTTGTTGTTCGTCATCTCCTTCCGTCAGCGATACATAGATAAGTGCCTCTACAGGTTCTGTACGTCTTATCGTCGCCTCATCACACAGGTCATCAATAGAGAGTGTCTTCTCAGGTTTACAAGAGGCCACATAACACCTTCTCGCTGGCATCTGATCTCCCTTCACGAAGCCAACACCTCTTGGTGTAGGGAATTTCATGAGGGGGTTATCGCCATAATGAGTGATCTAAATAGTAAGAAGATGGTTAGTCTCCACTTTCCCCTCATTCATGGATGTCATGACAGGTTTAATGTTACTAGATGGTGACACGTGTCACCATAATATTTTTACCCATATCAGGTGCCACCAATCCAAGGAAGTTACATCGATCCTGTGATTATATGCCAAGTCATTGTGCTAATAGGTGCCACCATCTCTAATAGGTGCTGTCGATCTGTACATTACATTTCGGTTGAGACACTTTACATAGGATAGGTTCAACCAGTATGTTGGACTGCTATCAATCCTCAGAACCTCGCCCTTCTAAAAGAATGACAGTAGGTCTTCCAGTGACACAAAATTCCTCTAGTGCCACTTGAAGTTGAGGAGGATTGATGTTGGGATGAGAACTAGTTGCCAAGGGTAGAACATGTACAGATGAGGTAAGGCCAGAAGAAGTGTGACATGGGTAGCCGAGTGGATTTAACTTCTATGGCAATTGCTTCTTCTGTTTCTCGTTGACTTCTCCAGGAAGAGACTCATTCAGCGCTGCTAGATGCTTGAATAATAGACTAAAAGAGCCTAGAATTTTATGGCTTACCAGGCTTAGAAAGGTAGTTGTATTTTTTCCCACATCGGTTACTCAAAGAAGGTTGTAAATTGACTTAAGTATATAAGACATCTTATCTCACATTGATTATCTAGAAAAGATCATTGTTTATCTATAAGTATATGTAAGTTGTCTTGTATTGTGCTTAAGGCAAAATAAAAGAGAAAAGAGCCATTCTTTGAGTAGGCAAACAATTGAGAGATACAAGTGAGGGAGCATTGTAAATCTGACTTGTACAAAGTTGATTTGAGTTCTCTTAAATTTCTTGTGTTCTCTTATTTGCTTATCATGTTATGTGTGTGTGTGTGTGTGTTTATATATAGCAATTTCGTAACAAGTGGTATCAGAGCTTTCAGGTTTTTTTGGGCAAAACTGAAATCGATTTTAGAGGATAAATATGTCGAAGAGCAAGACCATGAAGTATGCATGTGAACAATTCAATGGGAAACCGAATTTTGGCATATGATAGAGCACGGTGAAGGATTGGAATAGTGCGATAGGGGATGCCAAAACATGCATGAGGAGTGAGCTCGAGCTATTTGGAGAGCACTTGTAGTGGACTATCGCAAGTCAGGTGGAGCTAATCTTCAATAGATTATAAGACGTGGAGGTAGATAGCTAACCAGCAGTGCTAGAGGGAAAATTCGATGTGTTCGCGGGGGAGCTAAATGACTTGATCGAGGAGAGGGTTGCCCATTTCACCAAGCGGGAGGTGCAACGGCACAAGGGCCTTGAGGGATAAGTCAAGGAGCTCTAAGAAGAACTAACTGCTTGTAAGATGAAGCTTATAAGAACTACGAGGCATGGGTGTATTGCGATGCATCCAAGGCAAAAGAAAATGCCGGAGCCAGAAATCGTACGATGGAGCAAGAGAGGCAACGTAAGTGGATAACTTATTTTGGCACTTAGAGTGGCACTTTGAAGCTTTCGACATCGACGATGAGGAAGAGAAAGTGCAAACGACTATCATGTACCTTACAGATACAGCTGCCTTATAGTGGAGGCGTCACTATACGACTGGGTGCAATGTCAAAATGTGGAAGAAGTTCAACCGTGAATTAAAAAGGCAGTTCTATCCAGATAGCGTCAAAGATATGGCAATAATCAACCTTCGACGGCTGAGGCAGAAGAGGAGCATCCGCGAGTATGTGAAGGAGTACTCAACTTTGATGCTCGTAATATATGAGATGTTCGAGAGGCAGCTACTATGCTTCTTTGTTGACGGGTTGCAGCAGTGGGTTGCCACAGAGTTGTGGCGGAGGGAACCCCATGACTTGGCTTCTGCCATGGCGATTACTGAGAGGCTGGAAGACTTCAAGCAAAGTGAGGGGCCGAGATCCCCATGGCACGAGTTTGCCAAAGACGGGGGAGACGGTAGGTCGAAGAGTGGCTCACCCAAGGCAACCGATGATGAAGGGAGTGAGGACGAGGGACGTCGCCGCCATCACAAAGGGGAGAAGAAACACGAGGGAAGTAGCAAGCGGGGTGGTTCTCTTGACCACAAGGCTCATGGGGGGCCTAAAGGAGGATGCTTCTACTGTGCATGTCTGCAATACGGGAGGGTTTGCTCGCACAAGGGCAAGATGATTGCGTTCCTCAAGAAGCACAAAGGCGACAATGAGGATTCTTCTAGCAGCAACGGGGAGGCACGCACGGGGCATTACAGATGTCTCGAGTACTATACGCAAATGCAGTTGGTTGTCTTATGTATGTCATGGTGTGTATCTGACCTGATATATCACATGCAGTTAATATGGTCAATAGGTATATGGGAGATCCAGAAAAGAAACATTGGGATACAATGAAGTGGATCTTCCGTTACCTATCAGGTTCGACCAATCTTGGCATCGTGTTTGATTGTGATGGGGCAAGAGGTGAGGTCTCTAGCTTTGTAGATTTTGATTATGCTGGGGACTTGGATTCCTAGAGGTCCACGACTGGATATATTTTTACATTCTATGGAAGGCCGATATGTTGGAAATCAGTATTACTGTCTACTACAACATTGTCAACTATGAAGGCGGAGTACATGGCATTGACAGAGGCAACTAAGGAGACATTATGGTTGAATGGACTGGTAGAGCAGCTTGGCTTCAAACAACGTGGTGTCTTGTTACAGTGCGATAGTCAGAGTGCAATAGATTTGGCAAAGAATCAGGTTTTTCATAATAGGACCAATCATATTGATGCACGCTATCACAGGGTCCGGAAATGGATTAATTCTAGACAGATTGTATTGCACAAGGTTCACACTAATGACAAATGCAAGTGATATGCTCACGAAGACAATCGCAACAGAAAAGTTTAAGCATTGCTTGAGTTTGATTCATCTTCTTTCTTGCTGAGTTCAAAGTGGAGTGCGTCCCTATCTTTAAGGGAGATGCAAGGTGGAGTACCTGAAAAAGGTACTGAAGGCATATCACACTTTTCTTATAGAGTGCTTTGTTAATACGAGTCAAGGTAGATATTTATGATATATGTCTTGTATTTATGTCCCATATCGGTTACTCAAAGAAGGTTGTAATTTAATCCTAAAATATAAGAAATCTTGTCACACATTGGTTGTCTAGAGAAGATCATTGTTTATCTCTAAGTATATGTAAGTTGTCTTGTATTGTGTGTTAAGGTCACGAGAAAAGAGAGAAGAGTCATTCTTTGAGTAGACAAACAATTGAGAGATACAGGTGGAGCAACATTGTAAATTGACTTGTGCGAAGTGGATTTGAGTTCTCTCAAATTTCTTGTGTTCTCTTGTTTACTTATCGTGTTGTATACATATTTATCTAGAGCGATTTCGTAACAGTAGTCATGGTCATTAGGAAGAGGCATGATGGTTTGACTATTTGGGTTTGAGAGGACATGAGTTTTGCAAGCCTTTAAGAAACATGGCAGAGGATGTTATTAGTGTCCAATTGAGACCCGTCGTGATATCTCGAGAAAGTTCTGATGAGGTAAGATGGATAAGGACACGTTACCATCGTACCTAAATTACGAGGGTACTGTGTGGGGTTTGTAAGCGGTCAAGGTTGTGGTCGTTCTCCGTCAGGACGGGGACGTGGTATGGGGTGCAAATGATGATGATGGACACTTGATCTATTATGCCAAGGCCTCATGGGAATTGTGCCAAGACAAAGGATGAATCTCGTTGCTTTTGAACAGTCTATTACCTATCCTTGCATCGGCCCGTGGCACCCTCTTAGGAGTCAAAGGGTCACTTGCTTCTTAACTGTCCTCTATGGAGACCATTGTTTAGAACACACTCTTCAGGATGAGGGAAACAAGATCTACTCCAAGTCGTTCTCGCCTTTGTCCCCATTAGTTGACTATTACAAACTGGAGGTACAAGACCCCACCTTACCGTCACTAAGTTTGTGAGAGAGCATGTGACCTCACACACGATCCTCTGCTCAGTATAAGTATGATGCAGAGAATAAAGAAGAAAAAATCACCACAGTAACCAGAGCTCTGCCTGATTTCTTTCGTATATCAGACTTATGACTCATTTTCAGTCACTCACCTGAATATACCAAAACCTCATGCGCTCTTAACTAATGCTCGTTTGCTCTTAGCTCATACCTGGTTCTCAACCTCGTCGCTCATCTCTCTGGGACCGAGCACCCTCTTGTGTCATGGGACTAGCCATTAACGGGCTCATTACGTGCCATTTTCGCCACCTCATCAAAAGGACACTCAACACTATTTGCATAAGTTGTACCCCTACTAGATTTAGGAGTCCTTAACTCTTGTTTTTAAGATGTTTCATAGTTAGGGGCGGGAGCAAAGTTAAACTACACACTTCCATAATGTGCCATATATCCTTTTAACATGATAATAAGAGTAACAATAATTCTAGCCATCTTTCCCAATATATATATATATATATATATATATATATATATATATATATATATATATATATATATATATATAAAAGGATAAAATTGATGGGATGTCATTAGAATGTTCGACCTTCGCATCATGAGGATAATTCAAAATGTTGGACTTGTCTCTTAATATGCTTGAATCCATGCCGTTGTGAATCGTTAATGGACATCCAAGAACCAAATCTGACAAGAAATCCTCAAAGGAAAGCTCAAGAACTCACCAGCGTGTTCTCTCTGGCTTCCGTGAACCAAGCTGCGGTAAGCTCCAGCATTTGGGCTTATTAGCGCGCATAGGCCTTAGTGAAATTGGACTCACGTTCGCCCCGTTACTAAACGAACCGGGGTATTGATAGACCCATGCATCGGAAGAAACGGTGAGGCGGGCCGGAGCTTTCGACTTGCTTCGAACTGCACGGAGTTTCAACTCCTTGGGAGCCCCTCTTCAACTGGACTACCGCTTCCTCCCTCCCTCCCTCCCTCCGTCCTTCCTCTCGGTGCACGCACCCCACTGTTGATCTAATCGCCTGTTCCGTTATAAATCTGCCTTTAATCTCGTCAGTAATTCTCATCATCGTCATCTTCACTGGTCAGTTCTTCTCTCTTTACGATTCACACGGCCTTATTTTTCTTGTCATCTTTTATTAAAGTGCGTGTATGTGTGCCTGTACTTGTAACCAACAGTAAATTGGTGCCTAGGGTTTGGGACCCAAGGAGGTCTCTCATTTCTGCCATTCGTTGTGTAGATGCAGATTCTATCTTCCATTTGCTGATTCGTCATTGTTAGATCTCATGTTCTAACATATGCACGGAACATGAAGTCGTTGTATTATCTAGGGCTCTCTATATGTTCTAACCGTTTTTGGTTAAAGAAAGTGATACTGAATTATTGTTCGGCATGAGGGGGTTAGAGTTGTTAAATTTGGTTTGTTTGAATTATGCTTTGCACGAGACAAACATTAGGACTGCCAAAGATTGAAGGGATAGAAGAATCGCAGTGAGGAATCAGCCATTTAAGCGCGAGGTTAAGAAATTCTTGGAGCACCTTTTTTTTTTCAATTGGAATCTATGGTTATGGGTGATTGTTAGTCCACCGCTTCATCCACCATCCATATCATGAGATGGCTTAGTTAAGTTCATGGGTAAACCTCTGACTTGAGAGAGTGCTGAATTATACATTAGCACTAAAGGAAGAAGAGTCTACCATCCCCCCGTTCGGGATTTTGTAATTATAACTAGTATAATTAAACCAGGGATAATTTGTATATTAGGTTGCTGGAAGGCTCCTAATTCAACTTGACCAGGACAAAAGAAAGGATAATTTTGATTGCTAATTTTATCTTAAGGACTCCAAGAAAGATCGAAATTGACTAGTTTGCCTCGAATAGTACAAACCCAAATTCAATAGATTTTACTCTTTCCAAAATACTAAGACTCCTAAGTTTCTGAAATGCAAGTTGATTCTGTTTATTATTCCTGAATGTGGCGGCCCATTGCCATTGTGTGACCTACTGCTACTTAAGTGTACTGTCTTTCCCTTCTTTTTGTGTAGAAAAGAGGTTTCCATGTTTTTAACTTGTGACCTCCAACTAATATCAAACAACTTATAGTTTTGCCATGGCGTGGCGTCTTATCAAGCGAAGATAGATGCAGTATAAGTTATGCACTTTATCAACCTATGTTCAAAGCATGATCAGTGTGTCATTTTTTGTTTCTTCATATGCTATTCTCAGCTTGCCCCTTCTCTTGTTAGATCAAAATTTGTTTGGACCAAGAACTTCAAGGTGCCTATATTTAAACGGATTGAGAGAGGGAGGGAGGACAAATTCTACCTAGTTGGGAGGGAGGGATACGTAATTATTGAAAGCAAAATTGTGCGGCTGACATGGTGCAAGGTACAGCCAGAGGGACACATGAAGGAGACGAGACAATTTGGTGCCTTGTCACTTAATGGCAAGGGACATAATTGGCTTACTTGATTAATCGCTTTTCTTTTCACTTAAGGCAAGCGTGAGGTTCGGTTTTCTACATACTTAGCTCCTGTTGTCTAGAGTTTGGTAAACCTTCTGATACATTAGGTTGTAATATATTGTGGTTTTGGTACTCCCTTACCCTTTGGTGGAGTTTGTTTTATTTGTTTAATCAGTTATACATTGAGAATAGTTTAACCAAACGTGGCAGCTTGATGCCTAGGCAACAACTAAGTCCACTTTCTTTCATTGCATATATAACATGCTTCATATAGCCCATTTATGCACGCTTCCCGGAACATGTCCAAATTTTAGAGTTAAAACATGTCTTGGTCCCTTAATATATATCCCGAAGGGCGATCGACTGCATCTTACTTATAGGTACTGATACATTTTTCCGTGTTGAAAAGGTCTTTGATAGAGATTTGAGTGAGCACATCGAGGTAATCAGTTTTTCCTTTTTAGGTTGACTGAACAAACAAAAGATCTTCTTTGACTGCTGGAGGAGATGCAAAATCAGGAGGAACTGCCACTGGATGCAGAAGTGGAGTCGATGACATCCGTTAAAGTATCTGAAGCTGATAATTGGGCAAACTTCAAGGATGATGACATTATGCAACAGCAATCTGCAATCTGGGCTAAGGAAGCCGAGAAACTTCCGTTTGTCGGTGACAAGGTGAGAGCAAACCCTGTCACACTTTGGGCCTTGTCCATATAAGCGTTGTCTATCAATTTTGGTGCTATATTAAGACCTCTAAGATAATCTAACTGCAGGAACCTCTCTCTTCATTAGCTACTGAATATCAGTCAGGAAGCCCTATTTTACTGGAGAAAATAAAGGTTCGCCCAAGATGAAATTCTAGTCATCCTTCGTTGTAGGTTCCCTTACAACTTATACTTGATCACAATTGTTTCTGATATCGTGCAGGTGCTGAGTGAAAAATATGATGGCATCAGGCGAACCCGCGGAGATGGGAACTGCTTCTTTCGAAGTTTTATGTTCTCTTACCTTGTATGATATACTTACATTTTACAAACTTCAATAGTTTTCTGCTCTTGTTCTTGTTACTAGAAGGGTTATATTGCTATTATAACTTTAGTTGCTGAAAAGTTTATTGGGTTGCCAAATCAAGGAGCATATTCTGGTTTCACAAGACCGAGAGGAAGTTGATCGCATCACAACCAATGTGGAAAAATGCAAAAAGACACTTCAGAGTTTGGGCTATGCAGAGTTCACCTTTGAAGATTTTTTTGCAGTAAATTGCTTATCTATATCTGTTATTTTCTTCCTTAATAAGTAAATAAAGTTTGTGTTGTTGCATGGTCGATGCTGTTTTCAATACATAAACAATTCTTAACACTTTGCCAACTGATGCTAACTAGTAGATGGAAGTTGGGCCTCTAATGTTTCTAATGCAATAAATTTTACCTTATTTTTTCTCCTTGGGTTATGACTTAGCTTAGATCTGTTGAAAGAATATATTTTCCCAGATCTTCCTATTAGAAGCCAGCATCTAGCTTTTATTATTTGCCGTGAAATGATACTCTTTTCAAGCAGTGGCATTCTTTTGTGGTGTTTTGCACTGGATACAGAAAATTTGTGACCCTTAAAGCTCTACATAAATAACTAAGTTGATTTAACCTTTTGCATGATATACTAGATGTGTTTCCTCGATAATTTTTTCACACAAGGACCATATCTACTAAAATTGTAGCAAACTGCAAATCATATTATTTATATTGACTTCGAAAACACGGTGCAAGTATTCTAGCAAAAATTGTAACGTATGGAAATCACATTAATTATTTATAGATAAAAATGGAAAACATGGTGGGGAACACTTAGCTCATGCTTTTGTTATGGGTAATAGGCCCTACCTAGCAATTTATATACCCTCCGTTCCTTTTTATTTAGTCGCCTTTGACTTGCACGCTTATTTAGGATATGAGTTATATTTTATGAGCTTCTCATTTTGCCTAAGAGAGAGAAAGAGAGAGGGAGTATTAGTTTTGGGTTGGTTTATACATATAAATGCAGACCACCATGTTCCTCTATGAGATTTGTATAAGAAGCCAGTTTAAGTGGATATTGATTTAAATTTTGGACTCTGTCATGCCTTAAAATTATTTATGCTGCATAACTATGGTTAATGAACATATGAAATGTGGACATTGGGATTAGTTTTGTTAACTGTTTTCGTCGCCTTATACTCTCTATGTCCATAATTAATAATCATATTTCCTTTTTGAGATGTCCTAAAAGAATTGATCACTCTTTAAATTAAGAAAGATTCTTTAGATGTTTTTTCATGTTTATCCTTTTTACACTTTTTTTGTTCTATTTCTCTCTTCACATTTAATCCTCTACCAACCCATTTTTCTGTCTTCCTGCCCACTCTCTCTCTCTCTGTGGGTAGAATTGAGAATTCGTAAAATATAACTTATATCCCAAATATGTGTGCAAGTCAAAGGTGATCAATTAAAAAGGGACGAAGGGAATATTATTTCTTAGTGCTTCGTGAAAGCACACCACTTCCTCGCTTCTTTTTCCAAGTTACAACCGTGAAGAAACAATGTTGGCTTATACACGGTAGCTCTTGTACTTGTAGGGTACTGGATTTTAGTCGATTCAGCCCTTTTACTAACATTTGTGTTTCAGTCCAGTCCTTCCATACAAATCCTTCAATGAAATTGGCCATGAAATAAGTCTTATTGTGCGTGGACCTGATCAAATTTGGGGGCATTAATCTTCTACTCAACCCAACTCCCTCGCACACATCCATTCAACAATTTTCCATTGCTCTTCCTCTTTTATCGCAACATATAGCCCCCAAAAACCATCATATATCCATGTTTTTATTTCTATTTTCTACCCCAACCCTAGCTACCACCACCATGTCAACTGAAAGCAGTCACCCATCAGTATCTCTCGGTTTACCGCTTTAATGATGCCTCTCCAATGCCGGTGTTTAAAGATGATGTGCAATTGATATTAATGCGGAAAATACACCATAAGAGATGAAGAAAAAGCAATACGCCGTAAGTCACCCCTTTGTTTTTCATTATAAATTCCTTTTGCCCTTCTTTGTTGTGCGATTTCCTCACGATTGTGCTAAATTCGCTTCCCTGGAAAATTTATCCTCTTTCTCTGAAGTTGCTCTTTCCTATCTTGTGTTGCCAGCTCTCTCTCCCTCTCTCTCTCTCTCTCTCACACACACACACACTCACGGTTCTTATAAACATCTTATCCACAAAATCGAATTCCAAGATCTAGATATCATTCCAAACAATTGGAATTCAAGACTCGTATATCATTCCCAAAGATTTTAGCTGACAAGTTTCATTGACCTGAAGGCGAAGATGAACCCTATAAGATCCAACAATTTTGTCAGGCATTGTGAAGAAATGCCAAAATAAAGTGAAAAATCCGAAAATGTTATAGTTGACAGTGTAAATTAGACAATTGACTATATTCAGAGCATAAACCTGTTGTCGACAAGATCAACTACAATTGTTTTTCCTTTCGAGTGGATGATTTTTGTGCGAGCCATTTGGGCAACGATACTTCTTTCTTGACGGCCTTACAAGAGGAAAGAGAAGAGAAAGTAGGAGGATACGGAAGACGGGGTTAGGTAGTGGAGTTATTTAGGTTTATTGGAGTTGGCTTTTTCACTTGTTGAAAGTGGGTTAAGTTTGGTTTTGAAGGGAAGGATGGCTGAAGACAGTGCATAGCAAAGGTTTTTTTTTTTGAGCTCTCTTACCTGGACTCGGTATGAGTGTCCGAGTTGGATACGTGTCCAAGTGTCGGATTCCTCTAATTTTCAAAACTCAAGCGCAGGGACACGACAATATTGTGATTTTCTAGGAATTCCTTAGTTGACATGGTGTTTTATGGGACGCACATCTCGCTAAGTTAAATCTGATACCATCTCAAAACAATAGCAAACTAAAAGTAGCACTAAGAAGTGTTTTTAGTGGCTTATCGTATAAGATGTGTCAGACACATATCCCTTAACCATGTCCAAGCGTTGAGTGTCCGTCACGGGTAATTCACGCATTATTAGAGTCCATGTAAAATAGCGAGCTTCTCAAAACTAAAGGGAAAAATCAGGAACAAATGATAAATCTTCTGAAAGGGCGCCAAATGAGATTTTTAATACCATCATGTGCCATGCAGCAAGTGCACAACAATTTGACGGCTAAATGATCGTCAGATTTGGACGGAAGAGCTTAATTGAGACGCTAATGCTCAGGGGTGAGCGCGGTTCGGTTTGGTTCGAATTGGGGGTCAAACTGCAAATCAAACCGTTACCCTTTGGTTTGAAAAATCTTGAACCGAACCAAACACCATTGGCTTAAATGGTTCCATTTGATCAGTTTGGATCGGTTTGTGCCAATTTAAAAAAGTTGTCCCTCTACAAACCTATTACTGAATCCAAATGTTATTCAAAATTGAAGTTATAGTTTTCTTCTAAATTGCACATAACGTCGTTACATTCAATAATTAACTACTTGTATTAATTATATGATTTAACTATTGTTTTAGACATGTGTTACAAGAAATACAAGACATATCTGTAACTAGACTTTTGTGTTATAGCTGCTTTCATTATTTTCTTTTTTCTAGGTTTTGTTTATTTTGATTTGCTTAGTACCATGTATATAAAAATTATCGATGAATGTAACCGAGGTTCGATTCGGTTCGGTTTCAAAAAAGTGAAATGTGAACAGAACCAAACCGAGGTCGGCTTGAGAAATGTGAAACCGAACCATTAAGATCTTTGGACTGTTCGGTTTGAGCGGTTCGGATCGGTTTGAACAGTTTGATGCTCACCCCTAGGGTTGATTGACCAAATCGCTAGTATGAGGGCCAAGCTGAGATACCCCTACAAGTACAAGACTTCTGTTGTACTTAATCCTCTAGTCATGGTCTCGCAGATGAAAGACCTTGAACACTTGATTGCTTAGCACAATCAACCGAGTATTGTTAAGCTTAGGTTCCATACTAAGGCAGAGCTTTGGAGTCAGTAGGACTAGTCAATAAGTACATGGAGTATTCCATACCATTCTCGATTGTATGTTAGCGCTTAATGGAGGTGGACATTTTACAGGACTTCTGAGTTTAATTTTTTGGTTTTTTCAATTTTCTTGTGATTATGACACTTCCAAGGATCTTCTTAGATGCTGCCTTTGTATTTACCATGTCATACGATACACTAGAGTTTTGTTACACACGGATACTTTTTTCTTTTGTTGGCCTGGAGTGGATGTTGTAGCACTGGTTAGTTCTAGTTCTAGTGTTAACAAAGAAAGGGATAATTCATTGCTTTTCTATCTGAGATGGTTTTTCTTTTCTTTTCTTTTTTGTTTTTGGGTGGGTGGGGAGGTCACAGGTCTTGATCAGCCGTTAATTTCCTTTGGCTTCAATTTTCTTTTTTCTTTTACACTTTTCCTTTCCTTCATTTTGTAGTTCTGAATCTTTCGTAAAATTTTCAGTTATTTCTCGAACAGCTGGAAAGTGTTATGGAAGAGAATGAAGCTTCTATAAGGTCTGGAGACTAACCTGATATTTTATAATCAACCATGAATTGAAATGTATACCGAGTCTAAATTCTTTGTTTTTGTCGTTAAATGGAACATTCTCTGAGTTTGTGCATTCAATGTCATTTTTACGGTTTCAGCCATGATGAACTATTGCAGAGAAGTCGAGATCAATCAGTATCAGACTATGGTGAGATAGCTTGTTGAGCATATTTCTACCTTTACCCATTGAAAGCGCCGAACACAAAGTTTGATGTGATCTGCAACGACGCTTATATTATATGACCACTTTACGTCTTGCCTCAGAGAAGGCAGTATTAAAGAGTGATGTTTATCTTTTGACGTATTTTATTGGGTTAGTTGTGATGTTCTTCAGATTTGTTACCTCTGGTGAAATACGAAAACGCGCAGAGTTTTTTGAACCGTTCATACTGGGACTAACAAATGCAACAGTAGAGCAGGTTTGTTGGATATTCTTACTGTCCTTCTAAAGTTAGTGCATGCATTATATTCACAAGGTTTTGGATTTAGGAGGAGCCTGTTTGTTGAAATACACAAGGCTTATGTGGATATTGTTCTTCTAGCCCGACAGTTAGGCCTAGATTCTTTGCAGCTCATTTTCAAGTTCAAAGTTAGATGGTTTTCATGAAGCCTTTTTGTGATTCACTCATACCTAACCCCCTTTCCTCATCAACTCTCTTGCTTCTATATAGTTCTGCAAATCAGCAGTGGAACCAATGGGCGAAGAAAGTGACCATGTCCACATTACAGCCCTGTCGGATGCATTGGGTGTACCAATTCGTGTAATATATCTTGATCGAAGCTCGTGTGATGCTGGTGGTGTAAGTGTGAATCATCATGATTTCATTCCTGCTTCTGGTGATCTCCCTAGTGTTACTGGTGGTGTCCCTGAGACCATTAGCCCGTTCATCAACCTGCTATACCGACCAGGTCACTATGACATTCTATACCCGAAGTGAAGAGCTCTTGCCTGCTCAGTTGGCCGTTGTTAAGTATTGCAGACATTACTTGGTTGTTCAACTAGTTAGAAACTGTTGATGAGGATTTGGCTCCCCAACAAGTAGCAATATTTGTTACAGTGGGAAAAGAAAACATTAGTTTCTACGGCTGCCGGTTGCTAACTAGAATACTGTACCATATCTCGGATTTGCTTTGCCTCATAATGTGAATCAAACTCTTAACATGCTTCACTGTTTATTGGTGACATGCGCAATGAGTTGGCAGCAAGTTTATGGTAGCAACATTGTTCTATTTTTGCAAAGGGAACTGTTACCCTGTCCTCCCCGTTGTCATTTCGGTTAGTGACAAAAAGGAAAATCATTTTCCCTAGAAAGTTTGGACTTCTTGTATGGCTTGTCGATGTGGGAGTGAACCTGCTAGTTGGCAGGACGTGCATAGAGTGCAAGGAAAAGCCATTCTGACGTTGGACACAAGCATCTCGGAAGGTGCTATCCTGTCTTTGATTAGGCCCAAAATGTAATGCATCAACGAACTGTAAATAACAATGGCTAAGATGCTGGGTGAGAGATGAGGCCCTGTGCTTATGTTTGGTGGTGTGTGGTATGCCCTGAGAAATGGTTCGATAGAGCAGTTTGATGTAAAATCGTTGATGTCAACTTGGTAACCCCCATCCCTTTCTTTACAATGATAAACACAATATATCTTTGACAAAACTAGCAGGTAACTAGGGCGGCTTTGTTTAATCAATATATATATATATAATTAACCAAAAACCTATCATAAAGGGGGTGGTTATTTGAAGCTGACGTTAATTACGGAGCATGTTACGGGAAGATAACAATAATAATAATGGAAAGCGAAAGGAAAACCTATAAGGTGTTGTACCATATTAGAAGACAAAAGACAGCATATTATATATATATATATATATATATATATATATATATATATATATATATATATATATATATATATATATATATATGGGAGCTGATCCATTGCTCGCGCTAGCAAATGGAGTTAAGTTGCAAGCGCGATCTGACCGTCCATCCTGAAAAATGGACGGCCCAGATCGCGCCCTTTTCGAATACTGTCAGTCGTCCGCGACACTATGTCGCGGACAGACTTTTTTACCTTTTTGCCCTTCCACCCGTCCGCTACACTGTATCGCGGACAGCAAGTTTTACGTTTTTTTAAAGTACGTCCGCTACATTATGTAGCGGACGTACTTTAAAAAAACATAGAACTTGTTGTGACATTTTCCTCTTTCTCTCTCCTTTTCCTTATTTAATGTTCTGACATTTTCCCTTTCTTTCTCCTCTCTCTCTTCATTTTTTTCTCTTTCTCTCCTTTCTCTAATTAACTCTCTCTCTCTCTCTCGTCCATGCCAGAAACCGAAGGGAAGAGAAAGCCTCTTGGCACTCGAAGAACCCCTTGTGCGAAGAAGTTGCCATTAAGAGGAGCAGCAGCGGCTGTTGGACCTCGCGGTTGATCAGGCGAATCAGCGTTGGCGGCGGCAGCGACGATGGTGGCGGTAGCGGTGATATTGTTAGTCATGCTTCGGAGCTGTCGCCGGCGGGGTAGGAGAGAGCAGTAGAGCTCAACTAATAGCACCAGGACCAAGCCTAACACCATCTCGTCCACCTAGAACAACGGCGACTGCGGGATGGACACCATCTTGTCCACCTAGAACAGCTCCGCTTCCGGCGACGACAGAGGAAGGAAGCAATCCACCTGCTGTGGCAACCCCATTTTGGGTGGTAAAACTGAGACCCAATTGAAATTTTGAGAATTTTGAGACCCAATTGAAATTTTGAGACTTAATTCTTCATCTGCTCTCTACCTCTCTCTGTTTAGATTAGTTATTTATCTTGCATAGAGATTTGGGATGGTGGAGGTTTGAATGGTGGTGGTTCGGGGAGGCAGAGGTTCAGTAGCGGTGGCGATGCGTTCAGTGGAGGTGGCCAAATGGTGGTGGTTGTGGGTTCATTTGAGTTTAATTTTTGTTGTGGTTGTGGGTTCATATGAGTTTCTGGTTTTCTTGTAAGGAATTTTTGGTGATGCAGCTTCCTTCTTTAATTCCTATGGAGGCTTTTACAGGTTCAGCACTTCAAAGGGTTGTTGTTTGGCTAAGAAACAAGTAGAAAGATGCAAAAAAGATTCTTCAGTGCTTATCATCACTTGACCAAAAAAGAGCCCAGTAAAGAGCCCCAATCCAACTCACGAAAAATCAACAAAGCATTGCCCAAAACAAAAACAAAAATACAAGAAGAAATACAAGATCGACAACAAATATAGTACGGCTTGTTGCTGATGGACTTGAACGGGTACTGTTCGACGGAGCTGCAGGTGGCCGGACACACTCTTTCTCTCTACCTGTGTGTGAAGTGAAGCAGGATAAACATGAAAGAGAGAGAGAGGGGGAGGATGAGAGAGAAAATAAAAAGTGGTGAGAGAAAGAGAAAGGAGAGAGAATATTCATGAGAAAGAGAAAGAGACATGAGCATTGATGAGGGAAGAGAGAGAGAGAGAAATAGAACATGTCAGACAAATAATGTGAGAAATGAGGGAAAAAAGCACTGCCTACTCATCCGCTACATAATGTAGCGGACGAGATTTTTTAAAGTATGTCCGCTACATAATGTAGCGGACGTACTTAAAAAAACATAAAACTTGTTGCTGATGGACTTGAACGGGTTCTGTTCGACGGAGCTGCAGGTGGCCGGACACACTCTTTCTCTCTACTCTGTGTGTGAAGTGAAGCAGGATAAACATGAAAGAGAGAGAGAGGGGGAGGATGAGAGAGAAAATAAAAAGTGGTGAGAGAAAGAGAAAGGAGAGAGAATATTCATGAGAAAGAGAAAGAGAAAGAGACATGAGCATTGATGAAGGAAGAGAGAGAGAGAAATAGAACATGTCAGACAAATAATGTGAGAAATGAGAGAGAAAGGGGAAAAAAGCATTGCCTACTCGTCCGCTACATAATGTAGCGGACGAGATTTTTTAAAGTACGTCCGCTACATAATGTAGCGGACGTACTTAAAAAAACATAAAACTTGCTGTCCGCGATACAGTGTAGCGGACGAGTGGAGGGGCAAAAAGGTAAAAAAGTCCGTCCGCGACATAGTGTCGCGGACGACTGACAGTATTCGAAAAGGGCGCGATCTGGGCCGTCCATTTTTCAGGATGGACGGTCAGATCGCGCTTGCAACTTAACTCTATTTGCTAGCGCGAGCAATGGATCAGCTCCCTATATATATATATATAAGTGCACAAGTGTACATACTTGGAGAGAAGGTAGCTAAGTGTCACGGGCTGCCCCTTGCACCCGCCTAGCACTGCGCCCCCGCGCCCATCAAGCTCAGCGCCCCCGCGCCCTTCCAGCAGGCGCCCATGCGCCCTCACAAGTTCATCAAGTCTCGCGCCCATGCGCCCGTCAAGCACAGCGCCCGCGCGCCCAATTGCAGTGCCCGCGCACGTCAAAAGCCAACAGTGAAGATCTAAAGATCCAGGCGTGCGTTTTTGCTCAATTTTGGTGGAGACCACCGTTGTATATATTTAAGTTTCCCTGTAAAATTTCAAGTCATTTCGAGTTGTATTTCTCTAAAAAGGGGCACTATGACTCCTCGCACATAGTTACGTCTACTACTGTCACTTTAGTTTTACCTCCTAATGGTACTATATGGGAGTCATGCACACCCATACCCGAGAGTCCCTTGCTTTGTTTTAGCTTGCCGTTCTAGCTAGATTGCACACTGTGGATGCAAACAAAGCCTTTTGTAAGTTGTAATGATGCTATTGAAGTAATGAAGATATTTGTGACCGTTTTGCCCTCGTGTTGAAATTTACTCTTTGTGCACTGTTTTATGCGATGTTGATGCACTGCTTGCTATAAATTGTTGAGATTGGTTGGCGGACTCTTCTTGCGAGCGGCAAGTCGAGTGCCACACACGGTTTCCTTGTGCCATCAAGGGCCACCGTGTGTCAGGTGGTATCAGAGCCGCGGTTGTCCAAGAGACCGTGGCTTCAGCTAAGAAAATATTGTGGGATAGTTTGTTGAGAAAAACTATGGCCAACACGAAAGAGAGAATCGATGCTTTGGAAGCACAGTTACATGACATGATCAAGAGTGACCAGGATGCTCCAGGCATCCTGAAGCAATTCTCCCTTCGCCTTGACGCGTTGGAAGTGAATCTTGAAGCCACTGATAATACCCGATATGCTGAGAGCATGGAATGGGAGGGGAAGTTTCAGGAGCTTCAAGATCGAGTGGAACACCATGCACGGCACAGTGGAGGTATAGACTGGGAGTCTAAATTTCAAGAACTCCAGGATCGAGTGGAGCTTCTTAGTCGTGCAGTGGTTAACACACCCGCTGGGGGTGCGGAGCACTCGTCGAGGCCCCGAGTGCCAGAGCCCAAGAGTTACGGGGGAGCCCGTGACGCCAAGGAATTAGAAAATTTCCTTTTCGATATAGAACAATACTTTCGAGCCATCAGAGTAGACTCGGAAGCGACAAAGGTGTCGATGGCTGCCATGTACTTGGTTGGAGATGCCAAGTTATGGTGGCGTAAGAAGTACGCAGAGATCGAAGATGGGTCTTGCGTCATAAACACATGGGAGATACTCAAACGTGAGCTAAAGAGTCAGTTTTTCCCAGAAAACACCGCATTCAACGCGAGAAAAGCGTTGCTGGAATGCAAGCACACCGGATCGGTCCGGGAGTATTGCCAGGCATTTTCTGCCTTGATGTTGGACATCAGTGACATGTCCGCAGTCGACAGACTCTTCTTCTTCATGGAAGGGTTAAAACCATGGGCTCGTACCGAGCTTAATAGACGTCGGGTGAACAACCTTAATGAAGCCATCATCGCTGCCGAGAGCCTTTCAGATTACAACTCTGAGCCACAGAGACCCCCTCAGAGAGGAAATCCAAGCAGAGGTATTGGTGGCAAGAAGCCAGGGGGTCCAATGCCAAACCAAAGTTGGGGCAGTAAAAGCAGTTGGGCGTCAAACTCTTCTACCCAACAGAAGAGTGGAGTTGGGTTCAAAGCCAAGCCTGACGCTAGCACCAGTGGAGAAGTGAAGAAACCTCCTTTCAGGGGTTGCTTCTTGTGCCAAGGACCGCACGTGATCGCTAACTGTCCGCAGCGACAGATGATGAATGCCTTCTTTGACAACATTGGGCAGGTGCAACGTGGGGAACAATCTGGCGCTCGACCAAGGCACCCACCAACAGATGAGCAAACAGACACACAAGATTATGAAGAGGAAGATGCCGTCGGGGCCTTTCCTCAGTGGTGCAATGCGGTGACAACACAGGTTGGGAACCCCAAAAAGAGCTCGACTGGAGAAGAGCCTAAAGACATGCCGCCAAAGAAAAAGGGTGATGTACCAGGAAAAGGCTTGATGTATGTGGACATCAAGGTTAACGGGAAGGCCATCAGGGCCATGGTGGACACAGGAGCTACCCATAATTACATTTCTAGCACCGAAGTGGAAAGACTGGGTCTAACTCTAGAAAAAGGGTGCGGACGGGTGAAGGCTATCAACTCCGCCGCACAGCCAGTAGCGGGGATAGCGAGATCTGTTTTGATCAAGATTGGCCCATACGAAGGAAGGACCAACTTTTCAGTAGTCATCATGGACGACTTTAAACTGATCCTTGGGTTGGAGTTTCTGCGTGACACGAAGACCACAGTGATGCCATGTTCCAACTCGCTAGTCATGCTTGGGAATAAACCATGTGTCATCCCAACTATATCTTCTAGGGCGGGAGAGCGTTCTATCTCAGCCCTCCAGTTGAAAAGGGGATTAAAACGGGATGAAACAACCTACCTTGCCATGCTACGGTGGGACGAAATTGAAGAAGTATCGGGACCACTACCGAAAGAAGTTAAAGTGATATTAAACGACTTTGAAGATGTGATGCCTGATGAATTGCCGAAGAAATTGCCACCTAGAAGGGCAATTGACCATGAGATAGAGCTCGTGCCAGGCACGAAGCCACCCGCCCGAGCTCCGTATCGGATGTCACAACCAGAACTTGCTGAACTCAGAAAACAATTGACGGAGTTGCTAGATGCGGGTTTGATCACTCCCGCGAAGTCGCCTTATGGTGCACCAGTCCTCTTCCAGAAGAAACAAGATGGTTCTTTGCGGATGTGTGTGGACTACAGGGCGCTAAACAAGGTGACTATTCGGAACAAGTATCCTATTCCTTTAGTCGCCGACTGTTTTGATCAGCTTAGTAGGGCGAGAGTGTTTACCAAGTTGGACTTGAAGTCTGGGTATTGGCAGGTCCGAATTGCCGAAGGTGACGAGGCGAAGACAACTTGTGTCACCAGATACGGGGCGTATGAGTTCCTGGTCATGCCGTTCGGCTTGACCAACGCCCCGGCCACATTTTGCACCTTGATGAATCAAGTTTTGCGGGACTACATTGACGATTTTGTAGTGGTGTATCTCGATGATATTGTGATCTACAGTTCCAGCTTGGACGAGCATCTGAAGCACTTGAGGAAGGTGCTTGCCCGACTGAGGGAGCACGAGCTATACGTGAAGCTGTCGAAATGCACTTTTGCCCAGACCAAGATTAAATTCTTGGGCCATGTGATAGAACAGGGTCAGATAAGGATGGACTCAGGTAAAGTTCAAGTGATACAGGAGTGGCAGCCACCAACGAATGTTTCAGAACTGAGATCTTTCCTTGGATTGACCAACTATTATAGGAAGTTTGTCCGAGATTATTCGAGAATGGCCCATCCCCTAACCGAACTTTTGAAGAAGAGCAATGTTTGGGAATGGTCCAAGGAGTGTCAATCGGCCTTCTCGGCTATGAAGCAGGCTATGTCTGAAGATCCGGTACTTGCTCTCCCTGATGTGTCGAAGTCCTTTGAAGTTCATACAGATGCTTCTGACTTTGCACTAGGAGGGGTTCTAATGCAAGAAGGCCACCCGGTGGCATATGAGAGTAGGAAGCTCAACGAAGCAGAACGTCGCTACACCACTCATGAGAAAGAGTTGCTCGCGGTAGTACACTGTCTCAGAATTTGGAGGCACTACCTGCTTGGTTCTAGCTTCATAGTGCGGACGGACAACACTGCAGTGAGCCACTTCTTGAGTCAATCTAAGCTCACTTCGAAACAGGCCAGGTGGCAGGAACTTTTGGCAGAATTCAACTTCATGCTCGAGTACAGGACAGGCTCAACCAACAGCGTAGCAGACGCCCTCAGCAGGAGAGCCGAACTAGATCAGGTAGCATTGATGGCCATGAATGCTATTGTTAGAGCAGATAGCCGAGTTGCCATCAACATCGGAAAGAAGATCAAGAAGGCCCTTACCAGGGATCCGGTTGCCCAACAACTACTGAAACTGATCGAGAGCGGTAAAACTCGACAGTTTTGGCAAGAAGATGGTTTGCTGATGACCAAAGGAAGACGGGTATACGTTCCCCGAGTTGATGATCTGAGACGAACATTGATTCGAGAATGTCATGACACCCTTTGGGCAGGCCATGCCGGAGGAGAAAGAACATTAGCTCTCCTTCAACAAGGTTACTACTGGCCCCAAATGGGGGATGAAGTGCAAGAGTATGTGAAAACATGCCTTACTTGTCAGCAGGACAAGGTGGAGCGTAAGAAGAAGGCAGGGTTACTACAGCCGCTGCCGGTCCCCAAGAGACCGTGGGAGAGTGTATCATTGGATTTCATCACTGGTCTGCCGAAGGTTGAAGACTTAGGCACAATTCTTGTTGTCGTTGATCGGTTTAGCAAGTATGCGAGCTTTATCGCAACACCCAAGTATTGCTCAGCCGAAGACACAGCGCAACTTTTCTTTAAGTATGTGGTGAAGTATTGGGGAATGCCTCAAGACATTGTCAGTGATCGGGACTCCCGCTTCACTGGAAACTTTTGGACTGAACTCTTTAAGTTATTCGGATCCCAACTTTCGATGAGTTCAAGTTATCATCCAGAATCAGACGGTCAGACGGAGCGGTTCAATTCCATGTTAGAAGAGTACCTCCGCCATTTTGTCAGTGCAACACAGAAAAATTGGGTCAAGCTACTGGATGTTGCCCAGCTGTGTTTCAACTCACGCAAAAGCTCTTCGACAGGGAAGAGTGCTTTTGAGATTGTAAATGGACAACAACCGTTACTACCCCACACGGTAAACGTCCCCAATGCCGGGAAATCCCCAAGGGCCATAAGCTTCAGTGAAGAATGGAGGCAGAATATAGATCTAGCTCACTCCTACCTTGAGAAAGCAGCCAGAAGAATGAAGAAACACGCCGACAAGAACAGGAGATCTCAATAGTTTAACGTGGGCGACAAAGTTATGGTTAAGCTACTGCAACAGGATCGCAAATTTCTAAGGGGAAGAGACTCTCGTCTTTTGCAGAAATATGAGGGACCCCTGACTATAGTGAAGAAGATAGGCAAGATGGCTTACAAAGTTGATCCGCCTCATTGGTGGAGCCGCCAGCTCCATCCCGTCTTTCACGTCAGCATGTTGAAGCCATTCTATGAAGACACAGCCGACCCCTCCAGGGGCCAAATCAAGAGACAAGGACTCAAACCCAAAGCAGCAGGAAAACGAGTTGCCGAAGCTATTTTGAATGATAGAGTGATTATAGCTTCCCGCAAACGCCATCAGGAGTACCTAGTCAAGTGGCAGGGACAAATGGATGAAGAAAACACTTGGGAACGAGCAGCAGACTTATCAGCCTACGCCGACAAGATTGAAGCCTACCACATGCAGAAGTTGACGAGGGCGTCAACAGCTCTAGTGGGGGAGAATGTCACGGGCTGCCCCTTGCACCCGCCTAGCACTGCGCCCCCGCGCCCATCAAGCTCAGCGCCCCCGCGCCCTTCCAGCAGGCGCCCATGCGCCCTCACAAGTTCATCAAGTCTCGCGCCCATGCGCCCGTCAAGCACAGCGCCCGCGCGCCCAATTGCAGTGCCCGCGCACGTCAAAAGCCAACAGTGAAGATCTAAAGATCCAGGCGTGCGTTTTTGCTCAATTTTGGTGGAGACCACCGTTGTATATATTTAAGTTTCCCTGTAAAATTTCAAGTCATTTCGAGTTGTATTTCTCTAAAAAGGGGCACTATGACTCCTCGCACATAGTTACGTCTACTACTGTCACTTTAGTTTTACCTCCTAATGGTACTATATGGGAGTCATGCACACCCATACCCGAGAGTCCCTTGCTTTGTTTTAGCTTGCCGTTCTAGCTAGATTGCACACTGTGGATGCAAACAAAGCCTTTTGTAAGTTGTAATGATGCTATTGAAGTAATGAAGATATTTGTGACCGTTTTGCCCTCGTGTTGAAATTTACTCTTTGTGCACTGTTTTATGCGATGTTGATGCACTGCTTGCTATAAATTGTTGAGATTGGTTGGCGGACTCTTCTTGCGAGCGGCAAGTCGAGTGCCACACACGGTTTCCTTGTGCCATCAAGGGCCACC
Source organism: Escallonia herrerae (assembly GCA_033070095.1). Lineage (NCBI taxonomy): Eukaryota > Viridiplantae > Streptophyta > Magnoliopsida > Escalloniales > Escalloniaceae > Escallonia > Escallonia herrerae. The sequence goes on along the minus strand of JAVXUP010004131.1, from coordinate 10,390 downwards.
GTGTGTCACTAAGCCATGAAGAGGACTTTAGCATTTCCCTCCGAACTCTCGAGGAAATGGTACAAGACATCAGTGTTTTGCAAGATTTAAAAGACATCAGATGAACAAACATTGCCCTCAGACTCATTGTTTCGTAGCAAACAGCGCATAGAACACCAAAACGAGGAAAGCGAAAGGGGTGGCAGGAAGAAGCCTCCTCAGAGTGCAGCAGCAAAGATTTCTCCATCACCACTTGGGAACTCCTATACATAAATCTACTTTTGAATCAATATCCTCAAACCATCCAAAATTTTTGAAGCTCTTGCCTGATGCTCCCTTTTCTATCCGCCTTCTTAACATTACAACTCCAGGGGAATGGATCTTAGCTCTGATCCAGCATCCCCAAAATATCTTGGGAGGTTTTTCAGAAACACCAAAACTTGAGTTTTTTCTGCTATTTAACAACAAAAATTACCTGCTTTTCCGTCAAATCACCCCTAATATACATCAATAAAATTTGGGGTGGATTTTGGATCCTATAAGGTTAGTGCCCACAAAAATGGAAGTGGATTGGTCAGTCTGAATCCTTCACAGAACCTGAAGATGAGTCCCCATTGGAAGATTCCTCTTCGTTTGCTGTATCTCGTGGGCTTTCTTGATGGTTTTCCTCGCTCGTGCTGGCTCGATTCTTGTTGGATCTGGATCGAACATTAACACCCATTGGGAAGGGCACCTGCATTGAGGAAGGACTTGCGTGAGTCCTCACAGTTGTAGCTCAGCCTCAGGGTTCTGCCCTCATGGTGCACTTGGCAGACTATCTCATGATATGCGAAAGATGAAATGTCATGGGCTCAAAACAATGCTTAGCCAACATATAACACACTTTAACTAGGATGTTCAGATGGCAAGAAATATCGACCTTTTTCCTGACGTTCAAGCATTAAGCTTTACGAAACACACAAGTACATAGATTATAAGGAACATTAATATGCATCTAATGATCCTCATACCTGATCACCCGCATTGGGACCGTCGGTATGGAAGAGGATTGGCCGGCATCGCTTATCCTCGTTCATTAAGCTTGAATTCTGAAAGTGAGCAATGAGGGCGGCTTTCCCCTGTATGCGAGCATATGCAAGAGATGCCACCTTTTCACTATTGAACTTCTCCCATTTCTTTCCATTGAATGCCTACAAAAATGAAATCCCACATTTCTTAGCTCAAGTCTTACTTAGTACATCATTCTGCACTTGGTATCAAAAAGCATCCCCCACCCCCTGGCCCTCATGAGGAGAAAAAAAAAAAAAAAACTCTGCCACCCCAGAAAGACAAACCTGGTAAAATGGAACAATAAGGGAAGGATCAATCATGTTGATGAATGCGTAACCCACATTACATTTATTCTGCAACAAAATGGATGGCCATAAAATCATTGGTTAGAGCATAGTAAAACACATTATCCACCCTAAATCCCTCCATCCCAAACAGAAAGGCTTCACATTTACCTTGAAATCAATGGGCAGGTAGATGAAATCATAAGTTCCTCGATGGCGTTCGTCTATGGCAGCCAAAAGCATTTTCGAAGTATACCTACAAGCCCGACAGCATTGTCAAAGATAGTATCATTTACCACAGAGCAGAAAAACTGGGAAAATAGCTGTTTCATCGCGTTCCTAAACTTTTCACTTTTGTCTTAATAAAAACAATCTTATCACTAGAGAGGGAAAACGGCCAGCGTGAGTCCAGAGCCCAAGATAATGAAGGTATAAAAAGCCTGCTTTGAATGGTCAAAAGTGAATCTGATGCTTCACATTGTACTTCAAGACTAAAAATAATGATTGGCATATCTATGACCCTCACTAACTGACATGAACTATGTAACCATGTTTTAGCTAAGAGGCGTTGCAGGTAAGCTAGCCAGACTGCCAGACGGCATCTGAGTATATACTTGCTCAGAGTGTCATATACAAACTTTGTTGAACTATCAAATTAGTTCTCCTAGATACATAAAATGGCAGCCAAACAAGCCATGACTGTATTTATTAAGCATGTTGCGATGATAAACATTTCAGTTATTGACCAAAAATAAATAAGTAAATTCTGTAGACAACAAGAAGGTATGTACCAGCAGAAAAAGAAACTAATGTCAAAGCAAGCATAGGCATATGAAAATCTTGCAAACGTATAGCCTCTGAGGTTGACCGTCAAAGAGAATCACTAAAAGTGCATAATCTAGACTTGCTTTGGTGAGCAGTGAAAGTCGAGAGACAATTGTATGACTGAACCAATCTCAACTAGACATGACTAAGTTATATTTGCATCTTACTGTCACCAATTTGGTTTATAACAATAGCTGTTATGGCATAGCCATAATGAACTACTACGTACTTGTTAGGAATGTTCTTGATCATTAGTGTCGTCCGTTTGTCATCCCCTCGCAGTATCCGGTCAATGTCAAGTTCAAACTGCTTTTTGTTGTCAGCCTGATTGGACTGACCTTCATTTCTTCGACTTCTAACCCGTTCATTAGGAGAATCAAATGACCCCATCATAGAAATCATTTGACCTCTGCTGGGAAACATTGCACAGCTCTGGTGATGGGAGTGCAAGCCAACACTTTTGGAGGGGATCGGAAGGTCTAAACAGTTTCCACCAGCATGAGGAAAGATTTTATGAGATATAAATTCCAGAGGATGTGGTGAGCTACCAGAAACTCTCATATTTCCAAGAGAACCGGGATGAAAAACTGAAGAATCAGGAGAGTTCCCAGCATAGGCATGTCTTCTATCCCACAGAGAAGGATTAACAGATGGTGCGGATCCCACATGATGGTTACTCATGGGTAAAAGTGTGTTCATCATATGAGATGGTGCTCTAGCAAGTGTATGCAGTCGTGAAGCAGGGTGAGCAGTACCATTGATAAATGATGGTGAATGTGGCCACATCATGCCTTGAGGCTGAGAGTGATGCGGAGTAGTCCACATATAATGATGTGCAGAAGGTGGAGGGCAGCTCCCATTGCCAGAGGGACCAAAAACTGTAACAGAGACAGACACCGGGGAAACAAGCATAAGCATATAAGAGGTTCTGAGAAGTCTATTTTTTCCCTGTAAAGTTTACTGTATTAACATTTTACTTCTATTACATGCCTTGATAGGGAACTGACATGCATAAGAAATCAAAGGAATTATGAGATCCATGAACTTACCCCCTTCATTCAATTCGACTGACTGTCCATTTGAGCTGACTCTGGAGAATTGCCGGTTCTCGATTATTTCAGACAGTCGGGCACTAATATTTGCAGCTAAGGTGCCAGGCAAATTGCAAGGAGCACAATTAGCTAACCCATCATGATACTCTGGCAGTGAATGAGGATGAAAATTTGGAGCACCCCAATATTCAAATTTCAGTTGGTCATGTGAGAGGCCAGTCTCAGCAGTGATGGACTGATTGCCAAGTGATTCCACTCTACCAAGAGATGGTAAAGAATTAGGAACACTGGATGAAATACCATGCTGGAATGTGTTCTCCAAGTATGGACTATTAGGGGGTCCATTTGCAGAGTGCACGCCCAGGGTGGTACCATTATCCGTTCCAGAAGATGTAATACGCCCCTGTGATAGTGGTCCTGTAAACAATAACTGTGAGGCAACAAACATCTACTGATTTCTTTAAATGATTAATCAACTTAACAGTTGTTATCGCAGAAATACCTGAAAACCCAGTTGTTAAGTTACTAGGAGAACTACTCTCTTGCAGGTATTGACCAAATTCTTCTTGCTCTAGCTCAGGAAATGATTGCATCAAACTGCCAAAAGACAAAGTAAAATAAAAGCAAAAAAGAAAAGATAGAAATTAGAAAAAAATAGATGGGTAAACAAAAAAAGAAACAACCAAACTTAGCAGAACAGAAGTAATTGCTTTTAAAAACTTTCAAGCTAATTGCATATTAATATCTAGGTCTCTATCGCAACTGAGTTTAGCTCCATATTATTATCTAGGTCTCTATCCCAACTGAGTTTAGTTCCAGGCGTGAAGTGAGCAAGCAACCAACAAGAGCCACAACTTGTACAGTCTCACCGTCTAGCACCACCAGGACGGCTTGGTTCAAGCTTTATTCGCTTCCCTGCAATGTCACTCCGGTTCAATGCACGAAGAGCAGCTTCTGCAGCTCTTACGTCATAAAACTCTATAAATTTATGATGACTTCTGTGTGGAGTCTCGCGGATCTGCATTCCAGAAACAATGATAGCCAAGTAAATATCATGCCAATCAAGTACAAAAGTCAAGCATAGGTCTGGCAAACGACACTCACCTCTTTGATCACGCCATAGACACCAAAAATTTGACGAAGTTCATCATTTGAAACGGAAGAATCCAGGTTAAACACCACAAGAGTGCCTTGGTTGATATCTTTCTCTGATGGGTTGTCCTAACAAAGGATATAGCCAATAAAGCTAGGAATCAGTGAGAAAGCTTGTTGCATCATTCCATTGGTGACGGCAATCAAATGCACCGACGCATAAAGTCACAATTAGAATAATAACAGTACCAGGGTGACAAAGAAAATAAGAAAGCGTACTGGATATTGATTTACATGTTTTGTTGCGTGGTTGGATATTGTAGCTAATACCAAGTTGAATCGGTCAATCGAAGAATGGGACAGCTTACTAACTTTTGCTATATTTCTTTAACTAGTATTAGTTGACCATACTAATTGCCTGGTTCTACTGAACTATTGCAGTATCACAAGATGACTTGCCGTGCAATCAGCTAGGCCAAGACGCCACACAAGTCAAATAATTTCGAAAGTGTGCCACGTGAAAGGCTCTGGGTTGTTACTCCATTAAGTTTCCACTAAATTCGCCAAAAAACCATAGACCCTAATCAAACTCCATAACCCACTCATTTGCCGAACAATCGGCAACAACCAGAAAACTTCTTTTGTCCCCTTATTTGGTCATCAAAGGGTTAAGATATTAATCAATCACAATAAATAAATGAATAAAAAATCCCCTCTTTCTCAAATATTTTTAATTCACTATAGATTAAGGTGCCACTATTTCCAATCACACCGAACTGGGGGAAGGATGGAAAAGAATGATAACCTTAGGGATTGAAAAATGGATGTCAAGCTTCCTACGCCTCAGTGGTTTGTTCTGAAGTGCTTTCATGGCATTTCGAGCTGCTCTTAGGTCATAATATGATATCATAACAAAACCGCGATGCTTGCAAGCTGTATATAGAGTGCGAATATCTCCATATTGCTGCGCATTCAAGATTTTGCCAAAAGGGCAACACTCATCATCACCAGAAAAAATATATGATCCCTATTAACTGCATCTTAGAGAACCAGAACATAAGGGAGAGGAAAAGCACACCTCAAAAAGAGCTCGTAACTCAGAATCTTCAACATTGCTATTTATATTTCTCACAAAAAGAGTCCTAGATGGGTGTTCCCCATTAGGATGCTCCCCAATAATTGAATTCTTTTGCCCCGAAGAAGAACCATCTTCTCCTAAGTCCATCCCTCCAACGCTGCTAAAAAAATCTAAATCTTCTATATCATCTCCACAACTGACTTGTGCTATGGAGTCAAGCCCGTCAGTCACTCCAGAAAGCAAGTCATCATCATTAGGAAGGAGGTTTCCAATAGTTTGGGCCTCAATTTCTTCAAGGGATTCAAAAGGCTCCTCTTCCTCATAGTGGGATGCAGCAGCACCAACAGAATGGCCGTACGGAGTACTCATTGATGACAATCTCACTGCGCCATAGACCCACAAGGAAAAAAGAGCTCTTTAGGAAATTAAACACAGAGAATAATAGAAAAGCTGAATTTGCATTCAAAACGGCGGCAAGCTACAATGACTCCTGACATCTATGCAATTAGCATGATGAGTTATGCCACTTTCAAATCATACAGGGTGGCAACTTATGTAAAGATGGCATCATTAACATGTACTAATTCCGTGAGAGGACATGCAGGAACTTACACTTTCTAGTAAATAACTCTGATAATGAGCTTGAGAAGAGGCCATTTTCGTACTGAGTCCCCAAAACATTAACTTTGTCCGCTTCCACAAAATAAGACGCCGGTTCTGTAGGCACGTTAGATCTTCTTCCGGTATCACGGTCAAGGGGTCTCTGTAAGGAATGACTGGCATCTCTTCCAACCCCTAAGCTATGATTAACTTTCTGGTCTCGGATCAGGTAAGGGTCAGGAATATTAAAGAACTTTGCCACATGAGAATCTACAGGCAGCCGTTTCTCCAGGGGTGATGAAGCAAGTGAATTGCTGCCTGTTGCTCGTAGAGAACCATCCTTTTTTAAGCCTGAATAAAGGCAATATGCAATTAGTTCATGATGGAAGATCGGTACCCACTTCTTCACGCATAAAAGAAAGAACTAAATTATGCAAGTCCTTCCTCGTCAGGTCGCTTTGCATTTCGGAAATACTGTCACATTTATGTTTCACTGTGGCATGTCTTATATTGTGCAATACACGGAATTGATGCCATCAAGAAAAAGTAAGTCCACAAACTCTATGACCGAGATCCATGAAAGTAGACTCAAAATCGAAAAATATTTAATTACAAAAAATGCCTATTTGGTGCTACCAATTATCATAGATAATTTGATCAAGGAAGGCAGTCGCAAATCCAAATATGATGGCATTTTGGCAGTAAGCTGCCAAGCTTCCGTTGATGGCTTCACAAGTTTGAAATTATACTAGTCAACTAAGTATAGCTTCATATGTCGGAGCCTTCAAAGTAGTATCCAGGCATAAGTCTTGCAAGTTGACAATTGACAGCAGAAGCTGCCCAAGATCCCATGCTTGTGATTCTGCAAGTACGTATTCTCCCACTTGCTCTCAAGCTTGCAGGATCAAGGATCAATTGATTCTTGCTGTCAATTGATCCTCACATAAGATCCCAAGCTTGTGATTCTTCAATTAACCTACGTATTCAGTCAATTATTGAGTTGCTGCGATTGCTTCTTGCACATTCTGCAATTACTTAACTTGCAATACTGATTCTTAAGGGCAGACAAGCAGGTGGGCAAAGCAGTCCAGAAACTCAACTTGCCGCCTTTTCACTCCTATCAATTTTTTTAGGACCGAGCACCGTCTACTAAACATAACCAAAACTGGAAATGGTGCCTTCAGGGGATTCATGTCATCAAAATTTAGGATGCAGTTGGTGTCCTTCCATAACATGTGACTATTGTACTTTGCATTTAAGGTCCATCCAAAATCCCATGAATGGATGTAATCACAATTCCGAAGATTGTAAAAGAGTAAACGAAGGGAAATACTACTAATTTGCAAACCAACGCGTAGATTCTTTCTATACCATGTGGAGTAAAACAAATATCACTCGCTCAAAGAGGGTAAACCAACCAAAAGGAGGATTTTGTTTTGTACAAGGATTGTGTCCTAAACACTGAGAACTACACTGTCCATGTAGGAAAGTCTTTACTCACCATAGTGGTCGGGCATGTTGTCTGTCTTCCAGAACCCAACCTGCCTCTGCCAAATTGAGTGCAGAAGCGATTAGTGACATGTTGGAACTCAAAGAAATTACTTCAGGCCTCAAAGGAAAGTGCAGGACATTACAGGAGATTATTACCTCGTTAGGGAAGCACGCATCTTCAGAGAAGTATGATGATGGAGACAAACCATGTAGGTCCATTGTTTCAGATGGCATGGTGAACCCTAAAACTCAATAGGGCACACCAAAATCCAAACAAAAAATCTAATCTTTCTTCACTTCATACACACACATCAAACTTCAAGCAAAATTCTATCTGCAAATAAAATCCCCCTGTCATGCACATGAGAATCTCCAATCAGTAAAGATCAGAGCTTTACAGGTGCATATGAAAATAAAAAAATCAAAATCAAGCACTGAACTTTTAAGACTTGGGTTTGCATCGAGGCTCTTATTACTTTGTGGTTGTGGACTAATTTAATAATACATTAATTTAAGGGTATAAATAACTGGAAACAGATGGGGAAGATAAGAAAGAATTATTTCCCAAAATTCAACAGCTGTCAACCGACTCAAAGCCAATAATTCGTTTCAACAAAAGGCAAAATTCAGAAAGGAAAATGCTCCAGATTGAGCTTAGCTAAATAGATAAAACGAAGAATTAGAATAGGTGGATCCAGAAAGGAAAAATCAAGTTGAAGTGAAAAGAAGCACTAAAGCCCCAAATTCAACAGCCGATCGCAGTAGCAGGTGCTGAAAGCAGGCACACGAGCCGAAATATTAACTCGAAGCCACCGATCAAGCGATCAAACCCTAGAATTTAGCTGAAAGCGTCGAAATGCAGGACGCAATTCAGCAAGCAAGCACGCACCTTGTCCCTAGAATCTAGCTGACACCGCCATGGCCGAGGGCTCGAGAAGACCGACAAATTCGGAGGGCGAATTCCGGAAAAGGGAGAGAGGAGCGGGCATATTTAAGCAAGGGAGATCGAATGGATTACGGCATAAGGCAAGGTAAAGCGGAGGAGAAGGGATCTGTCAAAAGGGCACATACATATCTGTGCCGTGCAAGAACCTCCAAAGCCACCTTCGGATTATGCCCTTCTCTCTCTCTTCTCTCTCGCTCTCTCTCTCTCTCTCCTGTGTTATTTTCCTACATTGCACGTTAACCACATGTACCCCTCCTCCTCTCCTTACTATTTTAATTGCAAACCTATCTATCTATCTATCTATCTCCCTCCCTCCCTCCCTCCTCCTTCCTCAATTGTGTACTCTCACACGAAACCTGAACGAGATAGATAATATATATTTCACGGCGAGGGACGGCGAGCCTCCGGCGAGATTCCGGGCCGTCGCTCGCGAAACACAGAAAGGTAAGATATTTTGCGGTAGCGTTTGGCCAGAGAGACAAAGAAAAGGAAAAGGAAGAAAAAAGAGCAGAGCAGAGAGAGAAGCCGGTCCTCAAAACACGAAAGCTTGTAAGAAGATCATGAGAGAGAGAGACCCCAACGGACCAAGACATAACGGCGTCAAAATCAGTTCAAACGGCGACCAGCCTCTCTCTCTCTCTCTCTATCTATCTCTGTGTGTGTGTGTGTGTGTGTTAGGGACACGCTGGCAGGCTTCAGCCGGTTGCTTTTTTTATCATATTAGATAGATTAGATTTAGATTAGATCAGATAAGACTAGGTTTCTTTTTTCTTTCTTTCTTTCCCTTCTCTTTCTCTAATCTAATTTGAAATGCTCAATAAATACCCTTCATAGATCGGTTATTGCAGCCGGTATTTCACCACGCTGGCGTTCTCTCTTACCAGCAAAAAAGAAATGTCACCAACTTGATAATTTAGAGCGTACAGGCGCGCAGTAATAACAGCTTATAGCGGATACTAACTATAAAGTATCGAGAATAACAAAAAAATTAAAGTCGTGTACACTTACATTGCACTAATCCACTCCACACCTGTTTATGTACCCACACCAAAGATTTTCGAGGTGGACTCCTTCATAATGAGAGTAAAAATATCATCTGCTACAAATTACTTCATGTTTTTCTTTTCTTCTATAAATGCCAAAACTCTACGGATTTTTGTCCCACGTTGCCAAACATCCACCATTATGATTGCTAGTTAGGCACATTCAGTAGGATTACAAACTAAAATAAAATCAGTTACATCTTACACACTTTAATAAGAAAAAAAAAAGAGGGTTTCTTCATTTCAGGAGGTACGAGGGAGGACTAGTATATCCTCAATTCAGTATTTATTTCACGAAGAGATCGATTTTAAACATCTAACTCCTAATGCTCGATCACAATGGAACAACTTTACACTCGTGCCTAAACTTACTTACCCTCTTCAAAAAATATTTCTGGCCAAAGGAGCATATGACTTTAAATGGCAGTGGAATCTAATTATTGGGGTGCTAAGGTCTCGTATCGTTAACTGTTAGACTAGCTCCCGTCCCTCTGCGTTCAGGAATGACAATGTATGTATGTGTATATATATATATATATGGGGGCCGATCCACATCTACCGGTGGGAAAATAACAATTTTCCCACCGAACCGCAGGTAAGAGCAGCGGTTGGCCACGTGGATGGAAAAAAGGACGAAAAAGACCAAAAAGGACCAAAATGGCACGAGAAATTCACCAAAATATCACGAGAAAATGAAAATCTCGCGAGAAAATGGGCATAATGCCCAACCGCGTGTGGGAGTTGCGGTTGGCATTAATGCCCAACCGCAACCCCTACATGCGGTTGGGAATTATTTGCCAAGTTGCATTTTTTTTAAAAAAGGACACTTATATATTATAATAATAATAAAAAGGACATTTAAAGGACACATATATATTATAATAATAATAAAAAGGACATGAAGGACAATGGAGAAAACCCCAACCGCCACACTTAGTGGCGGTTGGTAT